>PVJO010003078.1:0-106329 GCA_004026905.1 Hystrix cristata | reverse complement strand
GTCAGAAACCCAGGGTGCCGCCACCTCTGATGCTCTCTAGAGATTGAGAATCTCTGCCCTGGGGACTAAAATCTGGGATGAAAATTAATTTCTGTGTAAATTCATTGAAATATAACTAAATTCCACGAATGATAAATGTCCTTCCTTGATGTATTCTTTTAGATTTGTTCTTGAAATCTAACTTGATAATTTTACATAACTGCAAAATACAGCTTTCTACCTAATTCAAGAGCTTATTAGAAGTTTTTAAAGTACCATGTTTTATCCAGACCTAGATCCTGACCTGTAATAAATCTTACTGTTTTGTTAGAGGAAAATTCTAAGGTAAAAATAAACTCCTAAAGCTGATGATCAGAATATTTTCCCTCATCATAGTGCTTACTGAAGAGATGGGCTCCTCTCAGAATTAGATCTTTTATTTTAAAACTTTGAACAAATCAAAAGTTTTTCTTACTGAGCAATTTTACAATGATACTTGGTGAAAGTTTAAATTACAAGGACTGCAACTTGAGTAATGGACTGCCTTATAAAACCTAGCTTTAGACATATTTAATAAGATGATACTTGATTACATTTAAGAGGGAAAAATTCTTACAGGAGATTAAGAAAAATCAATTGTGACAGGTTGCCATTTTCACGCCGTTCATAATAATAAGTTGCTCAGAGGAAGAACATCAAGGATGAAATGATAATACAAATTGCTCCCAGCAGTTTTTGTAATCCCTTGGGTATATTGATTTGTGTTTCTAATAAAAAGATGCTTTCAAGTGTCTCATTGACAGAGAGACAGGTGACATGTGCCATTATGTGAATTAGAACTACTTCTTGTTATCTGGATTGTTGCAAAGGCATTTTCAGGTAATAGAACAAAATAAAATCAGCTGTGGTTTTCTTTGCAAGTTGAAATATCAAGGCAGTTTTGGAGAGTAGCTTTCTTATTTTAAAAAGGACAATTTATTAATATTTTCAGAGTTCTGCTGATTTATGATAAAATATTATAATAGAATCACTTTTTTCTTTTGGTTGCATACAATCATCGTACCCTTCATTTTTCTAATAGTTCTGCCTTCTTGAGTAATGAAATATTTTTGAATTTAAATACTTGTTTAAAAGTGTGCTCATGTGCTTCACAAAAGAGCTACATGTTGCAGAATATAGTATTACAGCCAGTCTGCATAGAAAAAAAGAGTCATGCAATGCCTTTTGTGGATAACTGTTATTAATATTAACAAATCATAGTGTTTCAAAGCTTCATCAGGAAAGGATTGACCAGAAAATAAACCTAGCATGAAATCCTCCAGTAGCACATAGACAGGACACAGTATGGCTCTTTGGGTTATGCCAGTAGACACACTGCCTTCACTTACAGCTGCACACAATTAAAAGTCATGAATATAAATAAACTTATAATTTCAGGAAAGCAATAAAGAAGCAAAATATTAATGTTGATAAAGCAACCGTAATGATAGCATCTGGGACATATTGCCCTACATGTATGTAGGAGATATCTAAACTAGAATGCTTGGATTTTGTCTCTAAATGCCTTTTAATATGAATTTGATTATAAATTAAGCACTTTATGTAGGAAATGCAAGCACATTTATTAAAGTAAATGCTTTGTTTCACTGAAACAACTTCATTCTATAAGAAGTTCTGAAGAAGGGGATACTATTTGTATGTTGCATGTTAGATAAGAATATGTTTAACAGTGTTCTCATGTGTAATCACCACAGCTAAATTCTTTGTAATCCAAATTCTTAACAGAAAAGTGTAATTTACTCAAGTAAGTAAGCACTTTTATAATTGCCTTTATTTTTTGAACCCCTTGATTTCTTACCCCAAAGCCATGGAAACTATTAAAAATTTGTGGAAGTTGTGATAATGACTCATTTGTCATGGCATTTCCTACAGGACTTAACATTTCTGCTACCAGATCATTCAGAGGCACTTCTGATGGCCCACTTTGAAATGTCTTAGATTACTAACTGTGAAAAAGGCCAGTTTTGGCCAGAACCTTGTGTAGGCTAGGTTGAGGTAGACAGTGATAGGTGATTCTGTTGTTAGAGAGGACAGAAGAGTGAGAAAATGGCTTTCCTGTTATTTTAAAATTCTCAGAGTAAACACCACCCAGGAGGATTTCTGTGAGCCATTAGAGCCCTGTCTTTTAATTAAAGATGTGCCCTGTTGTTACATAAGTTGGGTCCCTTCTTAGACACTATCATTAGTAGGACTTTACTGTGAAGGGTTTTAAGCCGGAGGTCAGCTAGAAGGGAGAACCTTGTGGGATTTTCTCACTGTCCATTGCCAGGGTCCACTGGAGTGAATCCCTGTTGAGAATGTGGCCCTGCTTCCCCATCCCTACTGCCATCCTGTCTTCTAAGACAGAGAAGGCTTCCTTTCACCCCTCAGACACACATACATAACTTGGCCAGATGGAGTGCTTGTCCTTGGTGAACCACTTAGGGAGTGGGAGGCCCCAGTCAAGTGCTGCCTTTTCACTTTTCACTTTTCACTGTACCTGCAGCTGGTACAGAGGACCTCTGCACATTGTCACAGTAGCACACAGTGTTCTAGCCTAGGCAGTAAAGTTCATAACATGAGGGACCATTTCACCCTGGCCACCATGTTTTCTCAAGCCTGTGGCACAGTGGCTGCAACATGTACTAAATGATTATTTTTCTTAAGGAATAATTCTTTTTTCTTCCTCCCCTTCCTTGGTTAACTTTTTCTAAGCAATAATTTTTAAAAATATTCTTCAGAATCAAATTTTAATACATATGCCCTAAACACAATCATCTTTTCATGCATCCAAAGGTATATCCTAGATGTGACTGTTTTGTTTAATTTAACTTTGTTAATGTTAGAGCTGTGACTGAACTAAACTGTTTCAAAGTTGCATTAAGTAGAGCACATGTGTGGTAACTGTAGCATGAAGCCAAGATAGGTTTTTTTTCCTGTCAGCATTGTTAGCTAATAATCACCCCTGAAAAACTTTGTATCATGTGAGTTTCGAGTTTTCCAATAAAGTAAGATATTCACCATCTGGGACTTCCCTTTGAGGGCAGTTTTTCATATCAAACATTTTGAAAGGCTTATTTTAAGCTGCTTATTACCATCAAAATTGAAACTTTTGGGGGGATGTTGACATTAGAATGAAAAAATATAACTCCATTAATAATCAGAACACAAAACTATTCTGGAATAAATTACTACATCAGACATACCTTTTTAAATTGGGATTGGTGTACAGTGTATTTCTTATCAACATTGTCAGGAGGCTCTAGGAAATGTTTAGACAAGCTCAAAGCATATTAGCAAAGGTAGATTCATCTCCTGTTCCAATAAACAGAACCGTTTAGTTGCAAAGTTCAGTAAATAGTAGTCTAATATTTTAAAAATTATAGTGTCCTGATGGCATTGTGGAAAAAGGTTTGAATTCAGGCTGATTGGACTAGAGCCTGGCCCCAGCACACCACAGCTGGCCTCAATATCTGCCCAGCATTGGCCTCATCAGTGGACTAGCTGTGTAGCTGATATTATTAAAATGAGGTGATATATGTAAGGAACTTGGTCTGATGTCTGGCACTGTGGATGCTCAAAACCTTGCTAAATGTTTCATTGATTTTTAACATACCATCCTGTGGTATCACACATGTGAACTTGGTTCTGGTGATCTAGTAAGCATGAGCGTGGGCTTGCTAGATCATCAGACTGAGCAAGTGTCCTGTGCATTTGGTTCACTTGAGTTTCTGTTAAGATGAAGCCATGACTGAGAGGCTCCTTGAGGAGATGCGGTCTGTCATGCTGGAGACCATAGTGAAGATTTGCTTAAATCTTTTCATTCCTCAGGAAACAGTGCTGGTGATACTTTGTTCTGTTGAAGGACTCACAATTTTGTGAAGTGTGGATGACAGAATGAAGGTCAGTGTCCCTGAGGCACTTGTTAACTGTTTTTTACTCCCTTGAAACTTCTAGATTTCTAAAACAGTTATCTGTAGAAAGAATTATAACTAACATTTTTGAACAATCTGCTTTTTAGAAGCAAATCTAGCTCAGAAATTCACATTTTGAAAACCAGTGGAGAGGAGTTATTTACATTAAAAGTTAATAAATTCATAAAATATTTTTTCTAACATTTCAAGAATTCGAGCTGATTCATTTAAACTTTTTTTTTTTTTTTTTTTTTTTTTTGGTGCTGGGGCTTGAATTCAGGCCCTTGCCACTCCATCTTTAGTCTGGCTACACTCCACTTGAAGAAATACCAAAAATGCACATGTCCTCACCTTGCTCCTTAGCAGAGGCAAGACCCTTGGCTGGGACTACCTGTTCCTCCATGTCCCCTGCCTGCCTCTCCATTAAAGTAAATAAAATTGATAATTAGCATCCACTCAAATCTACTTGCCAGCTCCTCAAGCCCCTGGGTCTTCCTCTTAGATGTCACCATCATGGGAACCTCCTTGTTGAACCTTTCCCTTGACACAGTCATGGGATGACTGTCAGTTTCCCCATAATAACCATCCTTCTCACTGTGGTAGCATGAGTTATAGTCTCCTTTCACACCCATCAGTTCCCTCCCTCTCGGCAGCCTTGTCCAATTCATAATACAGAAATTTAGCTGACATCTCTCACATAAGCAGTGAAACAGATGCTGCTTTCAGAGACCCTTCCTACACCCTTCTAGTTTGTTCTTCACATCACAGCCACAGTCACAGTGATATGGTCAGTTTGCTACCTAAGATTACCATTTCTCTAATGGCTAAGAGCAGCATCTTCGCTGTGCCCCAAGGGGCCCTTCCTTCCTTCATACATATATCTTGGGGTACTTTTCTCCTCTCTCTACTTTGTTCTGAGGCCTGGTCAGCCCTATGAGGTAGCTTGCAGGGCAGCCTGTTTTCTCTAAGTTTGTAGGGTCATATAACCACAGGTACCTGTGTGACTGGTTGTCAATCTGCCCATTCCACCTGTATCAGCTTCTTGACTAAGAGGATTCTGTTCTTGGTGTTCCTGCTGCCCTGCATGGAAGGTAGGTGCTCAGAAAATGGCTGGTTGAGACATGAGTCAGCAACCCTTGACAGCTGTTAGGTTGTCTCTGTCTTCCACAAGGTTTTAAACACCCTGGACCTATGCCTTGCTCATTGCATACTCCTCACACAGTAGATGTTGGATCTATAAGAAGATAGAAAAGTGATTTGCATGAAAATGATGTATAGTTTGTGTCGAGAAGGTGAACATACCTTTAATAAAATTTAGAAATTAGAACATCATGCAGGAAGATATAAGCGCTCTGGTGCTATAAAGAATGGGACAGAGTACAAAAGATATTGGACACATGTCCAACACTGTTGTGTTCCACATACTGTACCAGGTACTGCCTACATTAACGTGTGTGGCCTGTGGTTTGTTGTTGTGTTTTGTTGGGTGTTTTTGGCAGTTATATCTGTTACTTGCATTGATTGATGCTCGTATTATCTTCTCGTTGGCCAGTGGGAGCCCCTTTAAGCTGGCTCTACATCCCATTATAATGAACCCATCATTCTGAATATTTTTGTTCTTTTTTCCCACAAAAGATATACCAAACTCCTCCTATACTTTCTTTGCTCCAGCCTTGGGAATCTGTGTGTTCCTTTCTGCAAAGAATGAAGCGAGGTTCTGGGAACTGGGTGTGCTCTTTGGTGTTGAGATGTGCTGCTGTTAGGGATTATGGAACAGTACTTGTTTTCAGTTGATGTAAGAGGCAGTATGATTAAAAAAAAATTTGCAAATTCTCTTCAAGGTCCTGAAGCAGCCTGAAGGTTCATATGGTGGATAGGTAGATGGATGGATGAATTGATGGGCATATGCACATACACATTTAAGTCTATGTGTATTGAACAATGTGCCAGTTAAACTTGTCAACTTGATTGGATCAAGAAACTTTGGAGAGGTGATTGGATCACGGGGGCACTATATTTATCACTTAATCCACTGATAATAATAGCTCCATGTGTTATTAGGACATTGGGCCCAGTAGGAGGAGGTTGGGTTACTGCAGTTGTGCCTCTGGACAGTATCTGTCTTGCTGGTCCTCTTTACCTGTATTCTCCTTCCTGGCCATCATGAAGTGAGCAACTTAACCAGCTGAGCATGGACTGAAATCTCTGAAACCATGAGCCACGTAAACCTCTGCTTCTTTTAGTTGTGGATATCAGGTGTTTTTTTTTTCCCCCAGCAATAGGAAAGCTGATCCACACAAACAGTATGAGATCAGACAAACTTCTCATTCCAATTTAAGTTCATAGATATTCTTTTTGTTTTCTCCCTCCATGTTATAACTCCCTTCCCTGACTGTGAGAAACCTATCTACCATTGACCATAATGTTTTCACTCATTTGAGCAACCCCTCCACTGCAACCATCCTGCATCCCTCTTTATTTCATTTGAGCTCCATTGTCCTGCACCAGGTCACCCTTTCCTGTTTTCCTTCTTCAGTGAAGCATAGAGTGAGTCACAAAAGATAGGTTAGAACCACTTAAATCATCACCCCCGAAGAGAGCCTTATTAGGGATTATGGAACTGTACTTATTTTCAGTTGATGTAAGAGGCAGTATGATTAAAAAAAAAATGGCAAATTCTCTTCTAGTGTTCAGTGTTACACTTTGCTGATTGAGTACTGTTCTTTGCACATCTGTGCAGACTGCTGTGCCAGTATGACAAGTTGAGCACACTATGGAGATACCCTTCATCTTTTTATTAAAAACCCTGGGTAAATATGAGTGCTGAAACAAAATCCTGAATGTGGGTTTTTATCTCCTCCCACCACTACCATCAAACTATTTTCATCATAAACCCAAATAGAGAAACAGCTGACACGTGTTATCTTTCTTTTCTAAATCTGTTCTCTATTAGACAAAGTAATTTTTATTTAAAGTGATTGCCTGTTGCTTCTGTCATTGGTTAGGGATTAGAAACAAGTACTGTCTTTAAACAGATTCTAATTTAAAAGACAGAATTCCAAAAAAACAAAAATAAAAGAGAGAATTCATTGTAAATACATTTGTCTTTTGCCTCTTTCCCTGTATTTTGCATGGGGTAAACCCTTAATAAACAATGCCATATTTTAGGTATGAATTGCTGTGCTGGCACAAAATACTAGTTTTTTTTTTAAAGTTGATGTTCTAGATTAAGTAATCTCAAGGTTAATGAACAGATTTAAGAAGCTAGGCCTAAAGGTGGGCGTGGCAGCACACAAACTTGTCATCACAGCACTTGGGAGGCGGAGACAAGGAGGTTCAAGGCCAGCCTGGGCTACAGGCCTGGGCTACAGGCCTTGTTGAGACCCTGTCTCAACACTCCTTTTCCCCTGCAAAAGCTAGGCCTCTCCTGCAAAAGCTGGGCCTAGAATTCAAACCACATAGTCAGATTTCTTTTAATTCTGTGATTGGTGCTGATGTGAATTTTATTCTTTTCCATTGCAGTAATGTTGATAGCACATACCAACTATGCATGGCATCATGTAATTGTCAAACTGTAGCAGGGACACTTTCCCACCAACACAGAGTAAACCATGAAAATTAGAAATGGAAAAGGCACAAGTATAACTGAACTACACAACATTCATTAACCTGTGGAAATGAGCAAGTTGCATATGATACAATTAAGGGAGAGATTTGTTTTAGTTGAATATTTAGTCGTTGTTCAAGCAACAATTTTCTTAAGTTAAAGCCAATAATTAGTTTTGTTATTGCAATTACAAAAATTGTTTCATAGCCTTAAGATATGGACATGGTCTGAAACACACAATATAGAAAACAGAATTTTCATAATGGATCAATTTAATGTTTTTAATTCCAAACAATATAAAGAAAAATGAGTACACTGAGGTTTAATTTTGGTCTCAGATGGTGCATTTGCCCCAGCTGTCCTTCAGATGAAGGCAGGTAAAAGATGACTTCTCAGTGTCTTTCAGAAGGCTGAGTTGCTCTGGCTTATTAGCAGGCAGACTGGGTCACTATTCACTGTTTCTGGATGTCAGGCTTCAAGTTTCCTCACTTTGTTTTGTTTTATTTGTTTTGTTTTTGATGATACCGAGATTGAACCCAGGGCTTTCACAAGAAGATACATCCTCAGCCGTTTTTATTTTGAAATAGGGTGTCACTAAGTCACCCAGGCTGGGCTCTACCTTGCTGTCCTCCTGCCTTGGTCTCCCAAGGTGTTGGGATTACAAGTGTATGCCCCCCAACCTGGCTTCTTTGCATTCTTAAATTAGTAGTCACTCCTCCTTCAAGATATGTTCTTAAGCCTGGCTTTTTGCATAAAGAATCATAGGAGTTTTAAAGATGGCTTATTGGTGATCATTCACTGAAACTGAAACAGATGAACTATTGGATATTTTTAAGTTTCTGTGTTATTTTTGTTCCTTACATAATTCCATTTACAGGGTAGGTTGTAGTTACATGTGCTGTTTTTATTTTAAAGCTGAGTTCAGTATATTAAAAGAAGAAGAAAAAGACTCAGGATCTGAGCCTAGTTTATAAAGCAAAATTTACATTGCTTAGGACAGATGAAGCTCTGAATATAAATTTTAATAGTAAATAAGTAATTACCCTTCACATACACAGTATAAAAGTGTGTTCATTTGCTCTTTTATTAATACCATATTAATTTTTTCAAAGCACAATGGAGTTCTTGGCATCCCTTTCTGGCCCTTGGAGGGTGGGAGCCTTTACTTGCCCTGGTTCAGCCTTTTTCTGCTCTTGTTCGAGCTAAATTCTCAGTTCTGGTTTTTTTATAAAGGTCAAGCTATTTGCCATTGTTACTAATTAATGTAAAGTTGTTTCTTCTCCTTGTAGTCTCTCTATATCAATTTACTGCATTAAAAACTATTTGTGACAAGCTGTATTTCATACTAGTAAATTGAACATAAGTTGTCAGGCTCTTTTGTGATTATCTTCTCTCCTTTGACCCAGAGTTTTTCTGGCTATGCTGATGGGTAGCATGACCTTGTTGGATTCACTAAAGGAAGTAGTTTAGAAGAAAGAGACCCATTTCAGACAGTTAACTCATTTATGCTGAAGATTGCAGTTTTTTAAATTTTTGCATAAAATTCCTACGTTACCTAGAAAAATTCAAGGAATAAGAATTTGATGAGAAAAAGGCGTATTATATTCCATTTTTAGGGGCATTTCAAAAATGTAATATAAAGGATTCCGTGTGTTCTGCAGTGGAACACAAAGACCTCAAAGGATTAAGACCAGTGACCTGAGGTCAGTTAATTCTAACAGGTGTTTTGACCCTGGCTGTATCTCAGTAGAGAAATTTGAACCCTTTGTGAATTACTTAATCTTAATGATATATGAGTGAGATTGTAGTACTGTGCATTTTGAAGATAGAACATTTAGAAGGCACTTTGCCTGACTCATCATCAGTGCTCTGAAACGTAGGAGCTCCAAAAGAGGGCTGAGGTTTAAAAACATTTAAGAAAGTGTGGTGCTCAGCATTCAAATTTCTAAATGATTTTTTTTAAAGAAACTTTGACAGTAGTCAAAAGAGAATTTTGATTTAGAAGAGCTGGGTACTATTGAGATTCAAAAAGATATGTCTTAAAATGACTCAAGACAGATTTTAAGGGATACACAGCAGAAGGGGAAGAGGCAAGGTAGTCACACTGTCCCACTGTAGCCTTCCTGTTACAGAAAGGAGATGAACTAGAGAAGCAGAACAGGCAGGCGTGGATCAGGGGTTCTTACTTCTGCATAGGACTCCCAGTTCTTGCTGCAGTTTTTGCATCTGGCTCTGGGAGATGAGCAGCCTCTCAGGAGAACCCTGGCCCTTGGAGGCTACATGTATTTTCAGGCTTACACAGCACAGGGCATCCTGCTGAAGTCTCCACTGGCAGGGAGGGGAGTCTATAACACCAGGAGCTAGTGTCACATAGATCAGCAGCGGGCATCAGAGGTGATCTCCCCATCCTTAGATGCCATAAACTTCCCCCTACACCCTTCTAGAACTTAGATGTGGGGCGAGGAACAGAGTTGTGATGACTTGAATATGATTTTTAATGTAAATCTGAAATACTAATTATTGTAATGAATTAATTAGGACATCGCCACGTTAAATCACTAGGATAGGTACTTACCATGGAAGGTGTGTGAGCCGGCCTGGTCCAGGACAGTTCTGTACATCTCCAAAAGTGCAAGCACTATCAGAGGCTTTAGACTGCAGCAGAACAGGCAAAGGTGGAAGGTAAACAGTTTAAAGAGGAGGGACCACAAGTGTCAGATCTTGGAATCTGATAGCAGGTCTTACATGTAATAAGTGTATGTGGATCTGGCTCTTTGGAGGGGCTTGATGACCTCATGCTAGCAGAACTTTGAGAAAACAAAAGCAGAAATAATATATGGGGAGATGATGAAATGAAAGGTGAACAAATGTTCTGAGGCTTGAGGCTGAAATAAAAAGCCGTGTTTATAGGCTGTGGTAATAGCAAGAAGAAGGTAGAAGAGTGCAGAAAGACAAAGATGTTGGTTAATGGAACAAAATTCCCAAGAAAGTGGGAGTGGTCTCCAGGATAGAGGGGGCAGGTAAGGGATACCAGTTTTTTGAAGACAGAAAAAATAGCTATGTGAGAAACTGTAGGTGGGATTCAAGTGAGATGTCATAGTCTTTGCAATGAAGTTGAAAGCCCGTATGCCAGAGTGAAGTTGGGGGAGACCTCCCTTAAGCTTTAAAAAAAATCTTGGAATTTGCAGGCAAGCAAGCTGGTAGAATATATTTCAAAAGATTAACCTAGGTGCTGGGGCCCTGACAAAAGCCAAACACTGAATTCTTAGAATGATTATCTTGAATTACTGTGTGACTTTCTCTAATCAAGTTCTCTTATCCAGATGTGAAAGCAGTGATCCAGGTTTTTGGATTTTACTATAAGGGTTTGTGAGAAGTGAGTCAGAATAAGCCCAACTGCAGTGACATTGACCTCCTGATCTTTGCTTAGGGGGAGTGGCTGTGTGATTCTGGGGCTGTGGTCCAGCATCACTGTCATTTGCTTCTAGAGGGAAGAATTAGCAGAGAATGTATTGGGATCACCACTTTTATCCATCTTCAGTGCTGGTATGAAAAGACCTTGGAAGTTACCATGTCTGGCTTTACGCAGAAAAAAACTGAGCAAACAAACCTCATTGACACTTTCGAAAGGTATCAGAAACTTAGGTCAGGGCAAATTGTCACCCAAAGTCTAGAGAGACTCGGGCAGATCTAGAGGGTATCAGCAGAGATCCGCTTACCTGAAGCTGTAGCTGCTGAAGCCATGAACTAGTAGAAAACACTGACTAGTCACTTTGATCAGTTGCTGGAGGGTGAGTGTAAACTAGTAAGAGTGAGACCTCAGGAGGCTGTGTCTCAGGAACTAGGGACATACTTTATGGCTTTACCTGCAGGTGCCCACCAGGCTTAAGATGAAGCTCCAGGAAGGGGGGTTGGGAAGAGCAAGCAGCATCCTCCATGCAAAGGCTCACTAAACATGTGAGAGGATCTTATAGAGCTTTCCCACTAGGGAAGGGCAGCTCTTCCACGCCAGCCTCCTCTAGGCTTCTAGTCTCAACTAATGATGTGGACTAGGATGGGGAAGAGGTGGTGGGAATCACTTGTGATGATGGAGAAGGGGGTGGCAGGAATCACTTGTGATGGGCACAGCAACATTAAAAGGCTGAACTCTAATAAAGTTACAAAATGTTCTACCTCCCCACATCTTGCTTGCACTCTAGCAGGAGTTCAGTGTAGTGGTAGTGTGGATTATAGCCAGAGGAGCAACAAGATGCAGATGCTGTGTGCAGAGGAGCGTTTAGGCCAGATCAAAATGTGGACACAAGAACTGGCAGCCACTGGTCCCTATAGCTGCAACAAACATTAAACATAGTCCGGTTCCTGGCCAGATTAGCAAAAAACCTCATGCTAAAGACTTATTTACTTCAGTTCCTATTATCTGATACATCATGTCCAGGTTTAAATAGACATTATAAGACACACTAAAAGCAGGGGGAAAAGAAACGGCTTGAAGCAACAAGGCAAGACTCAAACTCATGTGGCACAGAGTTCTAAAGGATCAGATAGGGAATTTAAAAGAGCTATGGCTAACAAGTTAAGGACTCTAATAGAAAAAAGTAGACAACATGCAAAAAACAGATGAAATAACAGATGAATTTCCTAGAGATGGAAACTCTAGGAAGAAATCAAAAGGAGATGCTAGAAATCAAAATCACTGTAGCAGAAATGAAGAAGGATCTTCTGGGCTCATTGGCAAATAGTAGGCTGGATGTGGCTGTTGAACAAGTCAGTGAGCCTGAAGATAAACTGAAATGTAAAAAGAAAAGAGAACAAGAGAACAAAAAAGAAACAGAACATCCAGGAAATCTGAGACAATTTGAAAAGGTGTAACATACACATCACGGGGGAATATAAGAAAGAGGCAAAGGAGCAGAAGTAGTACTTGAAGTAATAAATCTCAGAGCTTTCCAAGATTAATGAGAGACACTAAACTACAGATAAGGAAGCTCAGCAACAATCCAGGTAAGTACAAGAAAACTACATCCAGATATACAGTTTTTACATTTGTAGAAAACCAAAGTCAAAGAATCTTAAGTGAAGCCGGAGAAAGTAAAAGTGTTCACCTGGCAAAGGTACATAACACTTTATGTCTCAGCAGGCTTAGCATTTAGCCATACCTAAGGAGTGGAGGTTTAGGTTAACGTGGCCCAGCTACTGTGCAGGAAGCAGAGGAGAGAGATTCTGAGGAATAGAAGGAATGGGGTATGAGGCAATTGTGAATTCCTGGGGAGAAAGAAGTTGAGATTGTCTTGGAATGGGTTGAGAGCAAGGAGGAACAAGTAGGGCACAGGGCAAGTCTGATCAAACAGGGCTTGAAAGGGAGGATCAGGGCTCAGTGAAGGTTTCCTATCCAGACAACTTGTTTGGCAGTACACAGCATTCTACAACTTAGCTATCATACCTCGCCACCCCAAGTACAGAGATTAAAGTATATGTCTTTTTAAAAATATTTGTGAAACTTAAGACTGTCATAACCCCAGGATTTAACACATTCTAATAAGTTAAAATTTAGAGAGTGAGGTTCTCTCAACCTGTCTTCCTCCTAGTCCCCCACTCCCTGAGAAGGTCACACACACACATGCATGTGCACGCATATGTACATGTGCTCACAAACCTAGGCCTCTTCTTTGTTATTTATTTGCCATATTGTACATGGCTTACTGCAGTTTTATCACTGAAATTCTTTCCCACCTTAATCTTTTCTACACACTTTCATTGACCTCTCCACTGAAATGTGGTGTGCTTGCTTGCCTTAGTTTCTGCCCTGCCCTATGCAGCTTAGACCGTGTAGTAAACTGTCATTAGTTCCTGATCACAAATGAAAATGTTGAACTATATATTGAGTCTTTTCAGTTTAGCTCCTATAAAATCTTTTATAACCTTATCATATGTACTATTTCAGTAACCTCTCACTTTTTGAAGTTTCAGAAATCTCCATTTGGCAGCTTTTAAGTAATTAAATCCAGTTTTTCTCCCATTTAGTTTTCCTCTAAAATAAACTTCCTCCACATGTCCTAGGATTTTTATCTTAAGCCATTGTGCATGTAAGTTACTCTCTCCTTCAACGGTGAGAGCATTTGGTAGTGCTTGAATTTTGCTTGAGAACAAGAATAATTGTTGCTTTCTGTTCTACTTGTGTCCATTTTATGTTTTATATTGGCTTAACACAAAAGCACACAAAATCTAAAAAGCATACAACTCAGTGAGTCTTCCGAAAATGAGCCTCCCTCATGGTCCAACGTGATGTCAAGAGTTAGTACTTTACCAGCTTCCTTCACCAAGGAAACCTCCTCTCAGATGTACCCATTATTTTGATCCTTCTCTCAGATGGACCCATTATTTTGATCTAATTTTGAAGTTTACAAAAATGGAATTAAGGCTGGGTGCGGTGGTGCACACTTGTAATCCCAACACCCAGGAGGCTGAGGAAGGAGGATCACGGCAAATTTGAGGCCAGCTTGGGCTACATAGTGAGTTCAAGGCCAGCCTGAACTACATAGCGAGACCTCATCTTAAAAAAAAAGGAATTAAACAACATGTATTATTTTATGTTTGATTTCATTTATATATAGTAACATGAACACATGAGATTTATTCATATAATTGCATGCCTATAGTATGAGTAAACCATGACTAGGTGAAGCCATGATTCTGTACTTAATGGATCATTAAATTCTTCTGAACCTTTTGCTGTTAGGAATTGCTCTGCTCTGAAAATCTGTACGCATATTCCTTGGTGCATGCCTTTCTGGGAGGTCTATGCCCAGGGAATGAAATTGCTGGATCATGTGACACGTCTGTACTCGTTTCCCAGGATTCTAGTCTTCTAAAGTGATTGTACCAGTGTTTGCTCTTACCCACTACAGAAGAGCTCTGATCTTCTATGACCTTGTCTATACCTGTATTGTCTGTTTCATTTGGTTTTACTTGAGCATTTCAGGGTATGTGTAGTGATATTTTACTGTGTTTTTAGTTTCCATTTGTAGATGTAATGATGTGGGGCCTTTTTTAGTATTTTTGAGGCATGGTTGTCAGGTATCTTGGCTTGAGAATGAGCTGTATTGTCTTTCTTTTTTTCTTTCTCTGTGGATTGCTAGTCTTTTTCTTACTGTTTTGTGGGAGTTCTTTGTACATCTGGATGTGAATACTTTGTTGGTTTATATGTACTATTTTCTCCCAATCAGTTGCTTGCCTTCTCTTCACAGTGTTTTGATGAACAGAAGTTCTTAGTTCTAATGTGATCCAATTTTCACGGCTTAAGAAATCTTTCTCTACCCTAGGTCATGAAGGTACTTCTACTTGGTTGTCTGTTGAAGTTTTAGTGTTTACTTTTCTTGGTGAGATCTTTTTTTTTTTTTTTTTTTTGGTGCTGGGGATTGAACTCAGGTCCTTGTGCTTGCAAGGCAAGCACTTTAACCACTGAGCTCAATCCCCAGCCCCTCTTGGTGAGATCTTTGAACATCTCATACTGGTTTTTTGTGTATGATGTGAGCAGGGACAAATCTTCCATCCTTCCCCATGTAGATACTCTTTTGTCCTATAACTGCCATGGAGAGGCTGCAGTGCCATTCCTTTGCAAGTCTTGTGTCCATTTGTGGTGGGAGTGCCTCTAGGATCTCTTCTTGAATTGGGCCATTGAGCCCTTTCTGTGCTAATATTTATTACTGTGAGGAGTTTGATTAGGATTGTACTTAATTTCTCTGGAACCTTGGAGAGAATTAATTTTGATAATATTGAGTCTTTAGTCAATGAATATTATATACCTCTTTCAATAGTGTTTTGTGATTTTTCTCTGAATGTTTCATGCAATTTTGTTTGATTTATTTCTAGGTATTTGAATTTTTTGATGCTAATTTCAGTTGACTTTTTTTGTACAATTTTATTTTTTGTTTGTTGCTGCATAAAAATAAAATTTCTTCTTAGGTACATTTTTATTTTAAAATGCCAGGAAACTTTTTATTTCCAAATTGGTAACCCAATACAATATTGAGTTCATGTGCTTTGCATTGTAGTTACACATACAACAATGTTCAGTTATTGAGCACTATCATCTTAAGATTTACCTGGCTTACTGATCTTTTTCCTTCCTTCTTTCTTTCTTTCTTTTTTTAATGAGAAAGTTGGTAACCAATTCCACAGTCCCATGACTGTCATGAGTCAGAATGTTGCTGTCACCTCATGCGTAGGGAGGGCAGTTCCATCCTATGGGAAAGTCGAGTTTTGAGTGCCACTGGGCAGGCACAGTGACCCAGAAGCACAAGAGCAGCAGTTCTGCATGTCTCTTTATAGTGATTTATGCTGCTTCTTTTGCCACCAGAACACAGCCTGACCCTGAACTACGGAAATAGGTCCATGCTGATTGCATGCTTCCAGGCTGTGGGAGTTACTGCTTCTAAGATTCCTGGTCAAGTCCAGACCCAAATCCAGAGCTTTTCTGCTCTCCTATAATTAGCTGTGGCAGGCCTCACTCTGTCTAATGGTCCTGGATGCCACCTGTGGATGTGCCTTGGTGTCTGGGTTCCTGCATTTCATGCTGCTTCTCCTCATCTCACTGCAGGGCTGGGGATGGGCAGCACGTATTGTCTCACCTTCTTCCTCCCATTGTTGAGGTAATGCTTTTGTATGAATAACTAAGGTACTAGGGGCTAACATGAGGTTAACAATCATGTCAGTAAGAACAGAAAAATGCAATAACTAGTTTTTAATTAGCAATTACTCTGTGTATGCTATATGCCTAGAGTGGGGAGTTTGAGAGAGCTCCCAAATCAGATGCCCCCTAAGCACATTCTGAGTCTTAGAAACAGAATTAGGTGGGAAGGAAGGATGAGGACTCTGGCAGAGAAGTAGAGTCTCCAGAGGTCTCTGAAAGAACTTCAGAAAGCACACAAAAAGGCATGTGGGGTGCAGTGCCTGCAAGTGGTGGATGGTGGATGTTGATGTGACTGCAAGGGTGGAGGCAGAGAGCTGCTTGGGAGGCTTGGGTTGGTCACCTTCTATCCTCTCACCCACCAAGCCCCTTTAATTATGAGTACTGAAGTCAGGGTCATGAGTTTTAAATTTAAGTCCAAATTAAATTGCTGTGTCTCACGCAGATGCTGAGTGCTCCCACTTGGTGCACAGTTTTCCTAAAGCCAGGCTGCAGAATGAGCCATGGTCAGAGTGTGTGTGTTCAGCTTCCTCAAGGACTGTTGTGGTGACAGGGAGGTAAGCAGATGGTGTGTGCTCTGTCTACTGCAGGGACTCAAAATAGTCTTTGAAGAATTAATTCATTTAGATAGTAGTCATTATGGTGCCATTTCCTATCATTATGTCATACCTATTTTGAGAGGAAATTGAAGAAAAATTAGCTTACCTGCAGTGCATCATTGTTTAAGAGTAATCCGATGACCAGGGCTTATTTCAGACACTTCCCCTCAGTTTCTTTTATCAAGTAGAACTTCTGTCATGTAAGTTATAGGATTATCTTTTGGGTGAATGCATTTCTAACCTTGTTCTTTTCTTGAGAGCATTGTTTTGTAAGGCAGTTAATCGTCAATTAAATACTCAAACTCCAAAGATACTATAAAGAGACATCTGAGGTGGACTGGACAGCCTCTTTGAAAGCCTGGGCTCTGGCAAGAGTTCCTGCAGGCCTGAATGTTACCACAGATGGGAGAGACATGCTCTGCACATGTTTTTTGATGGTACCAACTGTGTGCCCCCACTTTTCTTTTTCCAGTGCTGGGGATCAAACCCTGGGCCTGACTCATCTCTCTACCTCATAGTCTCTCTACCACTGAGTTACATCCCAGTACTGAGTGGCCCTCTTTACCTGGGTTCTAGAAACAGTCTCTTCTCCAAGCGTGAGACCCTGACCCTGAGGCACTCAGTGGAGAATGTTTTCACCCTCCTTGTGTGGATGGAGGACTCCCCCATCCACCCCTCCAGGGAAGCTGGGTAGAATCAGGTAGGGGAAGACAAAGTGCCTCGTCCTATGACTAAGGTTAAGAATTTACATCTTTGTGGAACATTGGGTTATAACTTGTAGTCATTTAGCCTGTTTTTCTCTCAAAGTATAATAATTAATGCCAGTTAAGCAAGGTTTACCACATTTACATAAAAATGAAAAATTTTTATAAAGATTAGATTTCATAAGCCTAATGCAAATTTGAATAGTTAATGAAAGTCAAACCACAGACTTCGAATTATGATGGCGAAAATAATTTTTATTTCTACTACACTCAGTGAGTTTAGTCAACTTTAGTGGTGTGTGGCATCAACCCAAGGAGGCAAAACTGAAGGAGGCAGCAGAAATCTGCCAGGATCAGTGTCATTGACCAGACACCCTTGCTCCCTTAGAAATTGAGCAGAAATAATGAGATGAAATGGAGTCGGGATGACTAAATAACAAATCGTGCAAAAGCACTTCGTAAACTGTGAAGGGGTGTTGGGTCATAAGTTGCTAAGATCATCAGGGAAGCAAATAGAAATGCGAATCAGCTATAAATTTGTTAAGGAATGTAAACTAAAAATTAAGCCATCTTCTCTGTTATTAATCTTGTAATTAATCTTAGAATTAGTCATGTCAAAATAAATTGGCTATGTATTTATTTTTTTGTTTCAAGCTTTTTTGCTTGCATTGGTTTTTCTACATAGAACAACAGACGAACTCTAGTACTGAGCCTAGTCCATGGTGCATCCCTTGTAAGAAGGCCACACTTAGCTGGGCGTGGTGGCACATGCCTGTAATCCCAGCACTCAGGAGGCCAGGGGCTGGAGGATCCCTGCAAGTTCGAGGCCAACCTGGGCTACATGGTGAGAGCCTGTCTTGAAAAACCACACACACTCACACACACACATACACACACACACACACACACACAGAGGCCACACTCTTCCTATAGTCTCGCTGCCTCTCTTCTCTTCTCTTCTGGTCTACCTACAGTTATCATAATACCTCACCTCTGAGCAGGAAGCCTTAACCAACCACCTGAGATTTTAAGGCTTTTCCTAGAGCCCTAGAGCTTGAAGAGCTGTAGCGTATCTGCCCTTTATCCTTGTAGGTGCTGGTATTTGTCCATCGCTCTTCTGACCTTTATTCTCAGCCAGGATGTGATGAGGTTTCCATACACATTCACATTTAGAAAGAGCTGCTTCTAGGCTCAGCCATAAGCAATATTCATCCAGAGTTAGAACCTGTTGACTCTATTTTGCCATAAGATAATTCACTAATTACTAGAATTTTAGCTCTTTTAGTTTAGGGCAACCTTTTCGTCATTATGTGGCATGCTTGTTTTTTAACAGCTAATACGTGTAATTACATTTAAAATAAGTGTGCTTCAAGTGCTTTAACAGCATTTTGATATTAGTGCTGTGACCTAGCAGTTGTCTTCTGATGGTTGAATAATTAATTTGTTTCTAAGAGCTTTCGAGTTTGATGGTTGCCTAACACAAGGGTTTCCTTGTAGGGGGTTACCCAGCTTCCAATGACCCTTCGCTACCATCTGGTACAAATTCAAAGTGCTTCTGTCATCTGCTGCTAATTGCTGTCACCTGCACATTGCATCCCTAAAAACTGAGACCATAGGAGCAAGATGTCTCCTGCCTTTTGGAGTGGGCTTCTTTTGCACCCGCACATGCATCCTTGAAAAGAGGCAGCATGGCAGCATGCAGGGTTTTCAGCAGAAACATTTTAAGTTAATTTGTATTTTAATACCTAAGGTATGAAAATTGTGCCTGTTTTGTGAAAGTAATTCACTAAATCCAAGCATTTTATCTGTTTTATGATTTGTTTTAATGGTTCTGGTGCTTAGTAGCCTATTTAGACTGGCAAGATTGTTTCTGCGACATTTTACAGAAGACTTCTTTAATCCTCTTTCCTAAGCTGATAAGCTTTCGTCGGGGCACTAGCCTATAGCACCATATTATATTAATGTATTTTACTTGTAATTTAGAGAACAAGAAGAATATCCTGATTTGAAGTATAAACTGTCCCCTGTGGCACTAGCACAGCTGATAATCGTGAACGAGAAAGATGTGTATATCAAATAGTTTACAAAATGAAGCCAGCTGTGTTTCCCTACATACTGTGGCTTCCTGACATGCATCATTAAACCTTATTAGCTACTTCCTTTTACAAAGATTCTTGTAGTCTTGAACATTGCATATTAACATTTTCTGCCCCTCCAACTGGAAATTATTTGCTTTATTGTAGAGTGTCAACTTGCTCTAGTTTCTGATGCGTTCTAATTGGTACTTTAGAGTATAATCATCGTGAGATACCACGCCATGCATTTCTTTATTTGGAAATTAATACAGACCTTTTCACTTTATCTGTCAATCTGAGCAACTTTTCACACAATTCCCAACTCCTGGGATTGCTTACAAGCCATTAAGTATGAAATGGTTCATAAAATGTCTCTGAAGACATAAAGTAAAACAAAAATTTTAGGCGTTTTAAAATAGTGCTACATTTTGCCAGGATACCAGTAATAAAGCTCTTAAATAGACAGTTTTAATAATAAAAGGGTGATTAAGCAAGATGAAAAGTTTATTTAACCGTATTACCATTATCACTTAAAATTTTCACTAAATCTGCTGAATTCCAGTTTTCTAACAAAACAAAAGAATACAAATCATAAGATTCATGGATTTTGAGAACTAAAGAACTAATCAGTGTTAGATCTTAAACTGATACAACTTTTCTTCATTCTTTTTCTTGGTTTGTTTTTTTCTGTTTTGTTTGTTTCTTTTTTTTTTTTTTTCTTTTACTATTCTATGCCAGCCATTCTGTTGTGCTGTCTTAAATATTAAGATGTTTACCTCCTGTTAACTTCTGGTTAATAGCTAGTTAAGCTGATGTGTGGGTGGAACAGAAAATGGGCAGAACCTAGTGACTTTGTTCTAGATGATAGTAATTCTGAAGTGCTTCAAATACTGGTCAGCATTTTCATATCTTTACATGTATTTTTAATATAAACAGGCGCTAGGCATTTAATTGCCAAGAATTTAATGAATTAAATCAAATAGTAATGCTAGTTTTGTATCTCATAAATACAGTAGCTCACGGATTTTGCCAAGTCAGCAAATGGCTATTCACTTAAAAGCACTCCTGATGGTAGTGATAGGGGCTGCCCTGGAGAATGAGGAAGGGACCTCCAATGGTCCATACATCTCTGCATATTCAAACAGCCAAGAAACAACAAAGGAGATGTGGGCATGTTCTTTGACTCAACTCTCTCAGAGCCATTTCCCTGGATCCTAAGCATTTTCTTTTTTCTAAGCTTTGTGCTCCAGTGCTAGTTCTAACAGAGCAGTGTGCACAGTCTCAGGATGTGAAATATGCTGAATTAAATTCCACCATCCTCAAGCAATTAAATATCAGGGGATTTTCTGCTAATTGTCATTTTATTATTTCTAAGATAACTGTTACTTAGAATTAGGAGCTTCAAGTGCTGTGTTAAATATTTGAAGTAGTCCTTAGTGAAACCAGATGTCTGGAATCTATTACACAACAAATTTTAAACTAGTATATTTGGTAAGCTCCCTTGCACAAACCTCTAATGGTGTTTTACTTCTTGGTGAGCCAAAGAAAAAACTTAGATGATGCCATTTTGGAATTCGTCACTGAATGACTCTGGTGGTATCATAGAAACTTGTCTCCATCATCGTCTCTTATGAACAGTCTAGGGTTGGAAACCACAGAGTTTTTCAGTTGTAAAATCAATGACCTTGTTTGCTAATGACAACCATTTTCTTTTCTAAATTCTGTAAGGAAAATAACTAAGCAGGTAGAAATGTGTCCCCCCACCCCCGCATTCTGTACAATTTCTTTATAAGAACAGTTCTCATGGCCGTGTCCCTATGGGCCATGGAGAGAGGCCTGGGCTGGTGCTTGTCTGCCAAAGTCATTCCTCTCACCTTTGTACAGGGATTGCCAGATAATCACTCGGTCTGTGATCTTATGTATTTTTCTCTTCTGAGTCCCAACTTTCCTCCACCATCTATGTATTTCTATGCCACTACAGGATTACTTCCTTCAGTACCTCACATTCTGAACATTACAGAGGTAGCGAGAATTGTTTTAAATTGCTTATTTTTTTGGTGCTGGGGATTGAACTCAGGACCTTGTGCTTGCAAGCCAAGCACTCTATAAATTGCTTTTTAGCTGTTTGGAAAGAGTTGAAAGTGCCCTGAAGGGGAAACAGGTACTGTGCTTGGGAATTTCAAGTTCCATGACATTGAAAGCTTTGACTATGTGTTTCATAATTTGCTTAACAAATCTTAATACAGCTCAAATTTTAGTTTATAATTATTAATATATTCAAAAATAAGAGATTATTTCCTGTTCAACAATATGCCTTATAAATCATTGTATTTAAATGAGTATTTAAGAGTATATTTTAAAAGTGGTTCTACCTCCCCCCCAAAGATATTTAAAATAAGAGTTTAAAATAAGAGACTTGACACATTCAGAGGAAAATATGACAACACATTTTTGCAGGCACCTCCCAGAATAAAAATGTGCTAAGTAGTATCATTTTTCACATTGAACTATTAAAAATGGACTAACAAAAGATGATGACTTTAATGGTTTTAATGAAAGCTATGATCTTGCCTTTCTTACTCTGTCTCCAAGTTTTAAGATCCCAGGTAAGAGCCCCTTTTTTCCCAACTATGTCAATACATGTATAATATTTTTAAAATATATTTTATATTCTTAAGAGAAAATAATTCTGAGTGTAGGTCTCACTCCATGGTGTGAACCATCAAGCATCTGGGCATGGGCTTGCTGAGGACATGCTCAGCAGCACAGTCTGCCTGGGCTCAGGGTAGCCCAGAGCTTTCTCTTTGTACAGTGAGGCCATTGCTCCCCCTAAACTCATGGGTACTATATTTCTGGATAGTAAGGATTAAAGAGTAAGGTAATGCTATTTGTAAAATATTTGCTAAAGTAAATATAACATTACCAAAGTAAACTGCTTAATTAGACTAAATTGAAAACTGAATATCTGACCTCATTTATATGAATGAATGATATTGACTGTTGAAATGTCTGATGTCAGTGGATGGTATGGTCTAATGAAGTCATTATTTTAAATTAGTGGATGATCTTGGTAAAACCATTGAAAATTGATGGCTTTCCTGCCTTATTATCCCACATATAAGGTAAAAACATCAAGGATCTTGAAATGATGAGGCAAGTTGTGGTTATGATTTTAGTAACTTGGTTTGTAAGTCTAAATCTTCAGGAAACCTTAGCACAACACTACTGTACTGATTCTCTACAGCATTTTGGTTGCTGTATCTTCCAGCCTGGTTCCTTATATGATGTTTTGTTTTGTTTTGTTTTTTGTTAATTTAGGGATCCCGTGCTTTATAATCCAAGATGTTAAATTCTATCAATTCTGTTCTTAATTCTTCCTGACACAAAAAATGTTTAGGGTAACTCCATCAAAAGCAATATAAATGTCTTTAATGTAAATGTTTTTAATGTACTGAATTGGTTGTATTAGAGATGTGATTGTGTTTTTCCTGAGAGCCAGCAGGTCAGAATTCAGCAAGTCAGTGTCAACCTTGAGCTCCCTCTGCTGGTTAATCCTCGCCATGCCACATGCTCACTTTTGCTTCTCCAGCTTCAAAGGTTATAAAAACATAGTAAAATGTTACATGAAATTTGTTATTCACTGTATTCAAAGTGTAATGTTGGAATAGGAATAATTTGTAAGTTCTAGATTCTTTCTGTCCCTGATGTAAGAATGTAGGTTATTCTTTCATAGTAGATTTTAAAATGTCTATTGTGTAAATATAGATTTTGAGTTTTAAAAATTAAATTAATATATTGTAATGTTAAGCATTGTCCTGCTGATACTTAGGGAGCTTTTAAAGCACAGATTGTTGTGCCGTATATGCTATAATGGCCCAACGAAACCCTTCATATTTCGCAGATCACTGGGGTGGCAAACAGTAATAGGCACATTTTCAGTATGTGGCCACCCTACATTGCTGCTGACAGTTAAGACAGTAGTTCATATCTAAAAATGAATATGTAAATAAACTTGAGAAGAAGGAAAAAAGCTACCTAATGTTATCACTTTTTAAAACCTAATACTTTTAAACTCCAAAATGGAAAAAGTTATTGTTCTCAGATTTGGATGTAGATGTAGAAAAAGTTAGTGTTCTGAGATTTAAGATTTATATAGACTGTAGTGTATTACTGTCATGGATTTGAAATTTAGAAATACAGATAAAAGTCTGAAAATTAACTTTTTCTCTTTTTTAAAAGTGTACTAAAAGTAGAAAATATGGAGCTGGTTCTTTTAAAGATACCTCAAAGAAATATGCTTTTAATAGGAATTTGTTAGGTTAAAGCACAGCTGTATATTAATGTCATAGTCTAAATTCTGAATGAAGAACTGATGGGTTGATCCATGAATAATTTAGCTGGCAAAAGATAAACAACATTATAGCACTTTTTTTTTCCTTAAGTAGTGTTTCACATATAAAGCTGTACTTTTGTGTGTGTGATCTTGAATGAATTAGGTTCAATTTTTTACTAGTATATGTTTACAGTACAGAATAAATACATTCATCAGGGGAACTGGTACACATACATGTCACATCTTGAGACTTTTTAAGCACTTTCCCCTTGCCTCCTCCCTCCATTGTTCCCCCAACCTCAGATCCCCTCATCCGTAGATCCTTCTCATCTCCATAAATCCATCTCCCTGATTTCTATCGTCTATCTTTTATTTTGCTCTTTATTTGTACTTTCTGTTTCTCATATATGGGAAACCACACAGTGTTTAACTTTCTGTGTCTAACTTATTTCGCTTAGCATTAAGGTCTCAAGGTGTATCCATTTTCCTACAGTTGTTTTTGTTTTTGTTGTTGCTTTTGTGGTACTGGGGATAGAACTTAGGGCATTCACGCTGATCTACAATTCTCAGCCCTATTTTATTTTTTAATTTGAGACAGGGTCTCACTAAGTTCTCTTAAGTTGCTCTGGCTGAGATTGAAGTTGTGATCCTCCTACCTCAGCCTGTCAGAGCACTGGGATTACAGGCATGCATTACCATACGCAGTTTGAATCCCGTATTTAGTTGGAGGCTTTTGTCTTTTTCAAATTGAGCTATATTCACAAAGATAATACAGGACAAACTAAAATAATATTTAGTATTCTGCAAGGGTATAAAGGGCTTTTTGAAATTTTACATTTTATTATTTTTCTATTCTAAAATGTGTCCATGTATAGAATACATATATGTGAGTCATAAAATATTAGTAAGAGTATTTGGGTGTTCACATACCAAAATGTTACCAACACTTAGTAGTACTTAAGCACTTTGTTTTATCTGGCACTCATTTAACATTAGTAGAGCCTAAGATTTTATAACATGAGATCTTTGTTCCAGTTTGGTGTGTACATTGATTCTCAGGAACTTAGTAGTATGCACAGAGTTATAACTTTGAGATGGAGGGGAGTGGTGTGAGGATATAGAGATAAGGTCCGATTCTCACTCATCCATGTGTTCATTAAAAAAAAAAAACCTGACTGATCTTTTCTTGATTAAACAGGAGGATACCGTATTTACCCTTTATTGTTGGTATAAACCATTATTTTACTGAGAACCATTAGCTATTTAAAACTCGGTACATAAATTAAAGAGGAGCTAAATGGATTTGTGATCGTTGCCATTAGTAGCATTTTAGATTATACAGGCAATTATTGTGTTCATTATCCTAGAACAGCCCCTTTGCAGAGCCATTGTGGTTGTCTTAGACATTACGCACAAATTTTCCCTTGGAGATTAAAATTTCCAGTAGCGTATTTAATTTTGTTATCACAGTTGCTTCAAATAAAACAAATATTATGACAAGTAGAAGAAAATTTGCTTTACTAATAGAGGAATTACAATAAATGTTGGAAATTACTTGGTGTAGTGTATTTGATTTACCTTTTCTTATATAGTCATAATTACCTCAAGTGATTAATAATATATTTTATGGATGAAAAGGGTTTGTAGTCATAGAAAGTATCTGGTCTTTTCAGGTGTTCAAGAAATTCTTTAAAGAACACAGATTCATACCAGAACTAAAGTTGCCACTTACTTTCTAGACTCTATGACTTTTTAAATTAGCTAGTTTTTATTTTAAATAGCTTTTAAGAGTTCAAATTGTCACTTTCTGTTATTTCATAAAATAACTTTTGTTTTTAGTACTTGTTTGCAGTAAATAATGTTTACATTCTTGTGTGTAGTTGGTACATCATCTGTGTTTAAGACATCAAATCTAAAAAGATTAATTATTAATTAGAAGTAGTTTAATAAGCATTGAAGTACATCTTTTCTCCCCACTGTGTTTTATTAAAATTGATCAAAAAGTTGAGATTGTACTCTGTGCTGTAACTTGGATCCAGTTACACTCCAAGAAGAGCAGTCACAATTCAGAAAGATGCAGGCAACACCCCACTGTTGAAAAGTTGGATATGACTCTGCTACACTTGTCATTACTTTCTTTAGTAGGGAGTGGGAGAAGACAGCAGTTAGTTGGCTTCAAAACTGATACTCACTAGTGAGACAGTTGACCACATCTGTCTTGGTCAATTAGAAAGGTGTTAATGCCTTGAATTATCCAAATATCCGTGTGCAGTGGACTGCTTTTAATGTTTCGATCCTCTATGTGGCATTTTTTCAAAGGAAACTTTGTATTCATTTCTGAGTGGCTTTGTTGCAGCTTTTAGTCTTTCATTGCTGTGGTGTAGGGGAAAAGTGTGAGGTAGTGGTTATGCATTTTGCAAGACAGTGATTCTTTATTTTATTACAAAAAAAGACCAACTCTGGAAGGCTAGATTAAATCATTCCTTTCACTTTTTAATGGGATTTGGATGAATAGAGTAAAATATGCACTTTGCATTCATTGATAGCATCTTTAGGTTGAGGTAATTGAGTCTTTTTTCCCTGACTGAATGAATAATGACTTCATCTGATCCTCAGTGAGGCCTGAAACTTAGACCGCCTTTGTCACCGCAGAAAGATCTGGGCTTTGAAACATGCTCTACTTCCCTGGCTTAATTTTTCTTCATTTTAATCCAAAAACCTATTTTTCTCAATAATTCAAGCATAAACTATGTAGTGGTGAAGCAGCGGAAATTGCACGATATTTGTCCTCCTTGTGCTGCTTTTTAAATGGAGCTGATAAATCAGCGGCTGTGGTCTTGAGCAGCCTCATTCTCAAGGGAAGGCGCAGACCCTGCACAGGAAACAACGTGGAGAATTTTCAGAACTCGTTAAGTATAGTTCCTTCCAGATTGTCCATTATCTAGGGAAATGGTAGGTTTAACTCTTCGGCTACAAGACTTAGAGATAGATAAAGGAGCGCCTGTGCTAGAGCTCAGAGATTCTTCCGTGGAGTACTGCTCCATATGATTTGTGTGGCTTGAAGGTGATTAATATACTACTATACTAAGAATTAGAACACAATGTGTGCTTTTGGGAGAATGCAAAGTTGAGAGTGTGCAGTCTTTGAAGGGTTCTGTTGGATATGAGCCACTGTTTGTGTCACTGTAACAGGAGTGCTAAGGAGAGTTTCCATAGCAAGCCTTGTCCCATTTATTGTTAGAAGTGAAGAGACATTCCTATAAAACTGATGCTTAATATCTGTTTGAAGTTTCCTTTGGAGTCTTGTGTAGTAGTGACAAGACACAAAGTGGCCAAATGAGGCCACACTGCAAATGAACTGGACTTGTTCTCCACATTAGGTTTGCATAGTGAGGGCAGGAAGGCACTTAAGAAGGGGCAGCACACAACTTCCAACCCACCCTGCAGACTCTGCACTGTTCTATTGGAACCTGCATGCTAGACAGATGTTAGTCATATTGCATCTGGATCTATTTTAACATCCTGTTGTTTCTGTGGTGTTTTGAAAGGCCATATGTGTTCACCAACATTAATGCTGATTATTACCAACAATGAGATTTAAAACTAACCTAGTGAGAGAAGAAAATTTTCTATTTTATAATTTTCTTTTATATAATATATGTTATTACTGTTCATCTTATTTTTCCTACTAGATTAGGTACTTCTTGTGGGTAAAAAAAAAATCTCAGAATTACTCATTTTTATAACCTTAGAATTTAGCATAAAATATAGCAGGCATGTAATTATCTATTTAATTAGTTTTCTTCACAGCTGTACTTAATTGGCTTTTTGACAGAGTTTTTTTGAGGACAGGTTCTCATGGCTTCATGAAAGTTTGTGGCAAATATAATCAAAGGCATGTATAAATTATGAGTTACAGGAAAGGCTAAGCTTTCTGCTGGCTGAAGTTATGCGTCATCAAAAAATACTATGAAAGAACTCAACAATTCTCAGACTTTTAAGATGTATACTATCATATTTGTCTTTTATCAAGGTTTTCACAGTCACGTTTTCGTTTTTTTGTTTGTTTGTACTTTTTTTTCAAAAGCTATGCCAGACTCAAGGAATTCAGGTGGCAAAGACATGTCTAGCCTGATACGGTTCATTGTATTATTAAGGTTAGGAAAGTCAGCGTAGGCCATTACATTCTCTTCATGCTGTTGCCAGGCCTCATCCCAATGGCTGTTTCCCCTCAGCCTGGCATTGTCTGTGCCCACGGCATCTGAGCTCTTCTAGCCACCTTGCCCAATAGGTGGTGCCATTTTTCAGATGAGGACAGTGAGAGTTAAAGGGTAGTCCACAAAGTCACACAGTCTGCAAGGAAACTTGATTTAAAAATGCAGTTGTGTAACAATGACAGCAGTATGCATGTTGGGCTTACTGTGTGACAACAGCTGTTCGCTGTGTGTGCTTCATGTCATTTCATCCTGAATCCTGTTGGGGAGATGCTGCCATAGTCCCTATAGTTAAGAAGACTGAAGCTCAGTAAGCCCAGGATTACACAGTTAGGAGGCAGAGTTGGCATTTGAATCAGCTCGTTGCAGAATTCTGGAAATCTCAGTCACTGCGCTGCATCCTGTCTCCTCTCTGATTCTGTGGCCTCCCTGTAACACCCAGTCGCCCTGTATATATTTCAGCCCCACACAATATATTGTACTGTGATCTTTCAGGGGTGAAAATAAGCAAGGAGAGGCAGTTTGCAGAGATTGCTAGAGCTCGAAATTGAAGTTGCATGCTTCAGAAGAGCCATATTCTCTTCACTTGTAGAATGAGAACTGTTTGAGTGGCTAGTTCTCACTGTTTCCAAGATCAACAACAACAAAATGAACTACTTCTTATTGACAAGATTTTTCTCATATTTTGGTCAGCTAGTAAATGATCCACAGAATGAATTTCAGTGTAGTCTGTTTTACTAGGAGAATCTAAAGTGTGGGATTTATGCAAATTGAAAAGGTTTTTATTACACACTAACTACCTTCTGTTGCCTCTTTTTTCGTTAGAAATCCTCTCAGAGACTCTCGCAGATGGGACACATACACACACACACAAACACACACACACACATTCCTGTTTTGCAGAGCCTCAGTCTGAATAAAATCCTTAAATTTGAGAGTGACAGTAGGATCATGACATGGCATATGTCTTTGCTCACAAAAGAACTTTTTTTAGGGCAGGACACTGGGCAGACCTGCAAGCCCTCCTTTGGGCTTGTGTCATGGTCACTGATCATGACATCATTTACCCACAGGATTTGGCTCAGTGATTGGGATGTGTACTCTGGCCTTGCATTTGTCAGCAGATCTTTTCTGGGAATGTTCTGGGAATCATGACCCATTTTCAGAAATTCTGCCTAAATTTGCAAGAAGTTTTTCAGGGGAAAAGTAAAGTTAGTTCATTTTTGTATTTCATCATTATAAAGACTAGTTTTAAAATCCTTAAGTCTTTTTATATCATCATTATTGTTTCTTCCAAATTGTAATATTAGGGATGTGTACCCAGCTTGGTCAGGTATTAAAGTTACACTCTTTTATTTCAGGTTGGTTTGTTGGACCTCGAGCTCAATCAGCTGACGAAGGCTCTATTTCTGGCTTTAGTTATTCTTTCGGTTGTTATGGTAACCTTACAGGGATTTGCAGGCCCATGGTACCGCAATCTTTTCCGATTCCTTCTTCTCTTTTCCTACATCATTCCCATAAGGTAAGTTTAAGAATTAAAATAAGATACATATCAGTCTTCAGAATTTATGATTTGGTTGAAATTTTTCTCTCTTGGTGTGAAAGAAATGATCCAAACAAGGCTAAAGAGGAAGAGGGAAGGAAATCTGATGAATCTGAGGGGTCCTCCTGTAGAAATAGTGTTTAAGGCATAACTTTGTTAAAATAATCTAAGAATCAACACTTTCCCTGATATGGATGTATTGATAATATAATTTTCAGTAATTGGGATATATTTCTTGATAAAGCACAAATCTGAATCTAAGGAATAATTTTTGTTAATTACTGAGAAACTTTTTATTCCCAGTGCTCTCAGATCTTTGTGGGTCATTCACATTTTAAAATTACCTGTATCTAAAGGAAGATCTGATACATCTTTCAAGTTAGAATAAAATATTGAGTAATTAAATATAAATCATTTTTCAAAATGATAACCTGTAGAACCAGAGATCAAGATATATATAGTTAATATTAGATGTCTACTTATTTTAAAGACTAATACTTATAATGTAAACATTTACAAACCATTTTTACATATTTGCGAAATGAATATTTTGAAAACGATATCATCCACTGTTGGTGGGAATGTAGACTGGTGCAACCGCTATGGAAATCAGTGTGGAGATTTCCTCAGGGAACTAGGACTAGAGATTCCATTTGACCCAGCTATTCCACTTCTTGGTATCTTCCCAAAAGAATTAAAAGCATCATACCATAGCGATATATGCACTCCCTTGTTTATAGCAGCACAGTTTGTAATAACTAAATCTTGGAAACAACCCCAAATGCCCATCAACAGCAGAATGGATAAAGAAAATGTGGGTTTTTTATACAATGGAGTACTACTCTGCCATAAAGAATGATAAGCTTGAGATATTCCTAGGTAAATGGATGCATCTTGAGACCATACTCTTAAGTGAAATAAATCGGACACACATGTTTAAATACCGCATTGTTTCTCTGGTGCGAGAAACTGAAAGTGTAAATAAAGACTAAAATGTATTATATTGGGAAAGGGAAGAAAATGTCCAAATGGGAAAGGGAACAAGGGAGGGGGAAAGGAACAGAGGGACAAGAGAAATAAGAAATGGAAGGAAGGCTAGGGATTTAGTTCAGTGGTTAGAGTGCTTGCCTAGTAGGTGCAAGGCCCTGAGTTCAATCCCCAGCACAGGAAAAAAAAAGAAGAAGAAGAAATGGAAGGAAAAAATGGAAACAAAACTTTTGTAAATGGGAAGGGAGAAGGGGGGGAGGGCAAGGGAGGGAAATGGGGAAAAAAGAAGCAACAAGATATATCATGTACAGGTACAAATCCCCTATGATGAATGTTACCACTATGTACATCTAACATGTACCATTAAAATAAAATTTTTAAAAAATGATATCCATTATATGTATACTTGAAATTTTTCATATGAATAATTAAAACCTGATGAATCATGGATAAAGTATGAATGTAGAGTAGCTGTTCTTTGTAAAACAGAAGGAAATAAAACAGGGCAGCACTTAAGCTGAGACATGTCTTTATTTATATATGAGCTTTCCCTATAGTTTCTCCAAAGGGTGACATCTCCTGCATTCACACACTTCATAAACTGGAGTGACAGTCTGTTAAGGAGTCTGTGTATCATGCAGGCTCAGGTGTGGTTATCTGAGTCACTCCAGCTTGCTCTCACCCACTCTTCGAGGTGGAGCCCAGCCTCCTTTTGCAGCAATGTTCCCATCGAAGGTCCTGTATTCATTGCTGCTTACTGCCAGTGGCACAGAGAAGACAAGACAGATGTTAGCAGCTGTCATTACTGTTACTAGAATCACTGCTCATGTGAAACCTCCTTACTTCCTAACGCTGACCCCTGAGCCTGCCATTTCACTCCAGCTTATAGGCCTTACCTAAAGTGGCCCAGCATGTCTTCTCTGTGCTCTCCCAGGATGCCACAATCATGCCAGCATTCCAGGCTCCTTTTTGCTTAGCTGTGGTGTCTCAGTGTTCTTGCACCTGCAGTTAGTCCAGTTTTGTCACTCATAGTTTACCTAAATGCCCTTTTTCGAGAGACCTTTAGTTCTGACCAGAAGCTCTACATCAGACTGTCCTATCAGCCTTTCAGTTTTGTGTGGATCTCTGTCTTACTTGTTGACTATTTCTCTACTCCACTGATCTCCAGGAGCATAATGGCCTAGTTTGGCTCATTGGCTTTGGACCTTTGTGCCACAGCCAGGTGACATGGTCTATAGGAGGAGCTCCTGAAATGCTTATTGACTGGAGCTGTGTTGCTTTGGAAAACTGAGTTTGTACAGATCATGATAGTTGCCATCCAAGCACATACATACTGAGTGCTACAAATGGACTTTGGACTATCATCTTTATCTCCAAAAGATCCACTAGATAGATGGCCTTAAACAAAATGTTTCTGTAAAGTTACATAACTGCTTTATTCAATAGTCATGCCAGAATTTACTCACTCAGGTATGATTCTTGGACCAATTCCCAGTTTGAATGCATTCAACCTGGGTGCATATGTCTGGCCTCAGTCTCAAGCACCTGCAACATGTCATCTCATTCCACCAACTTCTTCCATCTGATGTTACTCTTCCCAGGTGCCTCCTTCCTCTGTTCCCACACGTACAATACTGATCTCCATTTTGACATTGCCCACTGTAATTGAAGAATGTAGGGTAGACAACAGGAAGATATCCATTTACCTAGATTATGAAATCCCTGCTTTTCAGTTTCTCACTGGTGGAAATGCCTGTTTAATGCTAAGCATGCCCGTATGACCTGGGCTAGGGCCAGGGCTATAGCTGAGGCCAGGGCTACAGCTATCCCAGGTAGGTCTGTAGTTGTACTTGCTTGCAGGAGCACCTCCATAGCTAAGTGGACGTTCAGCCTAAGAATCTCTGCCAAAGATGCTGGGTTAATTAACATATTCCAGTTTCCAAAGTATGCTGATGGGCATTTTAGAAGTATAATCTTTTGAGTTATGTTACAGTATTAATTCACTTTTGTTAGAGTTTGGAGATAAAGTGTTTTGGGGATTCTTCTAGAAATTGTTTCCAGAGCCTCATAGCACTTTATTTTTGTTACTGTTTGCATTGTGATTTGATGCATAGTAAGTTTTATAAATATTCCATGTATGTTAAAAATACATTAGAAAGACCTAGTTAGTTGTAATTTTTGCTACTATCTATATGTTTCTTTGACTTAAAAAAAAACTTCTAATTACTAGCAGTATAAAATCTCTCCCCATGGTAATCTGCTTGTTCATTTCCTCTTGTTGTTTGTCAATTTTATCTTTATGTATTTTAAGGCCATATTATTGGATGTTTATGGGTTGGAAATGCTTTTGTCTTTCTGGTGAATGAAAATCTCTTACAAGTAGCTAGGTGGATTTATTTATTTATTTGGTTTTTGTTTTTTAGTTTCATATCACAGTCTTTATTTTACATTTATTATGATTAATGATTTATTTGTATCTTCCTTTTTATTATTTTTTTAAATTTTTTATTTTTACCAAGAACATGTATTGGTACATTGTATACATAATGATTATAATCAACATGGTTATTTTGTACCTGTACATGATACATCTTGGTTTTCCCCCTTCTTCCCCCCTTCCCCTCCCCTCTCTTCTATTCACCCACCCCTCCCTATTTGCAACAAGTGTAGTTACACTTTACCATTTTTTCCCCTTTCATCTTACTTTTCTTTTAACCTTATTATTTTTTAAATTCTGTGGTTTTTTCATATTAGCTTAGAAGTAATATTCTTTTTCTTCTTCTTGTGGGTTCTCTAGAAACCCCTGGGCCCTAAGCTTTTGGCATTATCCCAGTAGCAAAGGACACTTGTACTTAGTCACTCTGCATCTCCATGACACAGTCTTCTTTCAAAGAGGAAGAAAGGCTATGAACAATGTAAATGTCATCTATAGAAGAATGCTCTTCATGATGTTTGAAATAAGACATGGAAATAAAATTGTTGCTATTCACAGCCAATCCTACTACATTTTATTTGTATGTAAAATGACAAGAAGCAATGCATGGTAGCATATGATAAGTGTTGTGGTCAGCAAATAGCAGCTTCTGTGTCAGGCATTGCTGATGTACATGAATGTGCAGACAAATTCAGTGCCCTTTCCTTTTTTCTAGTTGGAGATAGATAGACATAAACATATAAATAAATAAAGTATAGTGGCAAAAGTTACTTTTAAAATAAAATAGGACATTGTGACTGAGAGAACCTCTTTGGGCTCAGGAGAAAGGGGGCTTCTCTGACTTAGTGATCTTGGGAAGAGAGTGTCCAAGATGATAATTGACTAGCTGCTGAGCACTGCCTGGCACCATACATGCTCTTCTGTCCCTTCCCCACAGTGGCCTGCACAAGACACCTGCTCCTATGTCTGTCTAGTGTGCATCATCTTTCCCATCTTTGCTTAGAATCCCCAAATTTCCCTTCTTTGCTTTCATTAATTTTGTTTTTCTTCATTTTATTTGAGGAGGGTGGTCTGGAATGTTCTGTGATATTACATTCAAGACTGCTTCAGGTTTACAGAGTGAGAGGCTATTATTCCTTTTTTCTTGTTTATTATCCTTTCTAAAAACTATCTCTAGTCATTTTTTTCTTTAGTAATATGACAGTATAAAGACACTTGACTTTTTTCTCCTGTATCCAAATAATAGGGAAAATTCATTATAGTTAGGAAAGTTAGTATATGTTGTAAAGCATCATTGAACTAAATTTCTACTGTTTTCATACTTGACTGATAATATATTAGTAGTAAAAAAGAAAATACTGAATAATAAGAGAAGAAAATAAGTATTATCTGTGATCTATCCGTAGCTAAATTCTGTGAAATCTTTCAATTGTTTTTGTAGACTTAATGAATATGCACATGCAGATACATATATACATACATAGCATAGCATAGACATCTCCTTTTTTAGTTTGAATATCCTTTTAAAATATATGTTTACAAAATGAGGAAGATGCCACACTTTCCTAAAGGCTGTGTTCTAGTTTTTCAGAGAGCAGTTCTATATTTAACATGTTCAGTCAAGCATGCAGAGACTTACTAGATAGAATTATAACTGCATCTCCATTTAGCTCCAAAATATCTCACGCCTACTTCAATATAATACTTTACATTGTTTTTTACAATCTGAGATTGCAGCTGAGATTTTGCAGGAGTAAGAACTGTAAAATGTGAAAAATATGGAATGCTGATTTAAGGAATTAAGGTTTACATTTGATTAAAGAAAATTCATTTTCCTTTTCCCAGGTTTCCATAAAATGTGGATAACAGTATGTTCTAATGTTTCCTAAATATATTTTTGGATTTAATATATTTGTTTTGCAAGGTATATAAATCTGGAAAGCAAAGTGCTTTTTCCTCTGCTGTCCTACCACTCTTAAAAGGTTTTTCAAATTTTCAAAACTTGGGCTATTTTATAAAAACTCTTCTGTGCAAAATAAAATAATTCTGAGTTACTTGATATAATTTACATTGTCTTTTAAAGGAAAAATTTCATGATTTAAATTTTATTTTTGTAATTCTAAAATGAATATATGGTTCGTAAATCTTGTACATATTTCAGAAGAAAGATCAAACTCTCAGAATTCTTTATAGTACATCTAAAGTTCCTTCAGGTTAGGGGGCTTGCAGTTACTTTTCTCTGTAGTTATTGCTACTTTTGTCCATATACTTTGAAGTGCTGGACAAATTCTAGTTGATGATCTAAAAATTGTCTTGGGTTAAAAAGATTTTTACTCCCATGTGAGGCATGCATGACTAACAGTGGCAAAATATTATTTGACAAAGTGATAATTGTGTCCCTTCTGAGAAACACTTAATGAACCTCTTGTAGATGCAGTGTCTTTGCTTAAAGCACTAACATTGAAGAAGTTCTTGTGTGGGTTGAGAGACAGTCTTTTCCTTTCATTTCTCTGAGTCAAGCACCGAATTTGTCCTGGTGATAGTGTGGGAGGGGGTAATTAGTGAAATGCTTAGAGCAAATGGCCTGAAAGACACCAAATGTCTGGCTGAGAGCCCTGCTCATTCAGCACACTGAAGATGACTGCTAATAATGTCAAGTAGTACAGTCACACAATGATTTCTCCTGCAAGAACTTTTCTAAAGTTTTACTGAAGAAAAATTCTTAGGAGCCTCATCAAGTTATTTTTCAGATCTGTTACCCTTTTTGAGACATTTTATGGGATTTTGCTAATGTACTCAACATCTTTCGACCTCATTTTTCAGGTAAAATGCTTAGTGAAGAATGGCTTTAGTTTTCTTACACCTAAATATGATGGTTAGGTGCTGATTTTAGGTCAAATTTGCAAATTGAAATCCAGATTGCAAAAGAATTCCAAACTGGGAAGGTCGCTATTTGGAAATTATACACTAGAGAGAAGCCCAGGAGTGTGCTTTTTGCTGAAGAGATAGATTATACCCATTAATCAAGGATCTGTTCAAATGTCTCAGAAGAAGCCAGAAATAGAGATGGGCTCATCCAGAAAAGATGTGTGGAGAACCCTGGTGTCTAGTGGTGTGGTCCTCTATGCCTACAGTGGAGACTCATAAAGTTGTTGAGAATGTATCAGCAAAAGCCCCTCCAGCTTGGACTGAAAGGAACAGAGCTAGGATGAAATGAGAAGTCTGTCAGATTTCCAAAATTCTACAGGCGGGAAACAGGGTGATAGAGCTACTTGGCTACAAAGGTGCCTTCTTCAAACAAAAGCAGCAATAGCCCCTAGAGTTGACACTGGCAGTGCAGAGGGCCATGGAACTGTGGACCCAGAAGACAGAATCCTTTCCAATCTCTAACTTGTTTTGTAATTTTTTAGGTTCATAGATAGAGAGGAATTTTGCCCATACCTGGCATAGATGATACAGATTGTGAGACTTGGGACTTCTTAGCCAATGCCTGTTGGATGAGATTGTTAGACTTAGTGTTGATACTGTAAAGGGCTGAGACTTGGGATATTGGGATGGGGTAAAGGTGTTCTGCATTTGAGCCACGTAAATTTTGGGGAAGCTAGAAGGCACATTATAGTGGGTTAATTGCTGGATCCCAAAACATTGTAGTGAATGTTACCTTTCTTAAAAATTGAGTCTTTGCAGATGCAGTCAGTGAGTTCATTGTGGATTGCAGTGAGCCCTAAAACCAATGATAATTATATTTGTAAGGGGAATAAGGTAAAGTTAATGTGAAGATAGAGGCAGAAATGGGAGAAATGTACACCAAGGATTTGAGGCAGTCACCAGAAGTGGGGAGGGAAGCCTGGAATGATTTTTCCTGAGTCTCCAGAAAGAACCAACCCTGCCAACACTTTAGTTTTAGACTTACTGTTTCCAAAACCATGAGCCAGATAAACTTGTCTTGCTTTAAGCTACCCAGTTGTGGCTATCCTAGGAAACTCATACACCACATGAAGTCCTCTTACAAAATACTTTGTCACCTGCTTTTTGCTATGGAAAGTAAGGTGAGATGTGATGCCACAGGGGTCCAGAGCTCTTGTTTTGTTTGTAACTGTTCAGTTTCTTGATATTTAGGAAGATTTCCTTTATGCATGTTGCAGGTTGAATATCATGAGCAGTGAGGTCCTTGTCTCCTGCTGATTGAGTAGGCATTTAAGCCATAGACATACTTAACGAAACGATAGGTTGATGGCCTGGCACATTGTTTCATCTGACTGTGTGGTTTCCAAAAGATCTCAGGTTAGGTCATTCAGTGTAGTAGGTATTTGAGTGCATACTGTGTACCACGTATGAGTATGCTAGTCTGTATCCTCTCTGATGGTACAGCCCAGCCCGAAGGGTCCTTGCAGATTACTACACGACAGTTTTAGTGAGTTCAAGGCCAGCCTGAACTACATAGCAAGATCCTGTCTCAAAAAACCAATCAATCAGTTACCAATCAGTGTTATTACCCACGTGCGCATCCCTCCAAACCCCTCAAAAGCCAAAAAGCACTCCCCTAAAAGTTCAGAATTTGTTTCATTTTATGTTACTGAAGATGAAGCCCAGTGTCCCATGCATGCTAGAAAAATGCTGTACCACCAAGGTATACTTCCAGTCCCCAAAAGATAAAATTTTTTTTTCCTATAATGCATCTTTGAGTTGTTACTATGACTAATTCATGACCTCTCCCCATTAATTTTATATAAAGCTCCAAATTGATTCTACTTGTGAAAACTGTGGTAGGGAATAGGTAATTCATTTGATCAAAGAAAGGAATAGTTTGGTAGTAATTCTGGCTAAAGTGCTCCTTTTCCAATCTACTTTTTGAACTTGAATCAGAAAGGTTTCCAAGATTATTTAGGGAAACACTATGAGAAACTTCTGTGATGAACCATCTTTTCCATTTTGAAGACATTGTAAAGATGTCAGAATTAGTAAAAACTGGTTAATCTTACTTTCAAAATATTATGCTTTACTCCCTTTTGGGGCTACAATAATAGTAATTCAGTGTGTAATTTTGAGATTTTGAATGTTCCCTTTCTTTGCAAACTAGTACATACTACTCATATTATGAAGTTTCATAGTTACTCAGTATACATGCGGAAGATGATTCCTTTTCAATTTTTTCTGTATAAACCTATCATAAGTTGTAGCATGATTTATATTATCAACATTTATATTATGAAAATGTATTTTTGACTTGTTATAACTTATTATTTGTCTTGTTTATTTTCTGAAAGTAAACAGCTCTGATATAAAACATTTAAAGCAGATATCTAAGTCACACAGACTGTCTTCTGCTTATGTTACTTATAAAATTTGTTATTTTCAGTATTCACTTTTTGTGTTTTATAATTGAATGTCAGTCCTTCGCATATTGTTAAATGTTAGACTAAACCCAGACTTTAACTTAAAAATTTGGTACTATGGAAGAGGCACAGAAGTTAATATACAGTGGTCAAAATTTGGAGTGCTTTTCTTTTGGAAAATATACTTTCATGTATATCATCTTTTAAAAAATTTCCTAGAGCATATTTTAACATTTTTATTGTGAAATATAACAGAGAGTAAGAAAAGTGTAAATCCTCATTACCCGAAGTCAAGAAATACAATGTCCAAAAGCCCTCTCTTTTTTATCACAATTCTTTCCCTTTCCTTTGAAATAACCACCATTTCGGCCATTTTAAAAAGTTATAATTGACCAAAAATTTATTTTTTATCTATCTAAAAAGTTTTTTATTGTGGTTTGATTCAATAACCTTTATTATTTTATTTACAAATGTGCAGAAGTTTTAAAATTTATTTTTAATTGACTAATTTTGTGTTTGTGAGACTCAGTGTGGGACTTTGATATTTGTTATATGGGCAGATGCTTCTCTTGTGGTTAGCTTTTTAAAAGGAAGCTTTCTAAAAGAAAAAAAAAACTTGGCCACCTACATTTGCCACCTATATTAACATATAATTTAGTTTTTCCTGTTTCACCAATTTATATAATTAAAATCATACTGGATATAGTCACTTTCTGTCTCTTGTTTAACATGACTGCCTGGTCAGATTCATTTGTCTTGCCTGCATTTTTTTCTTGGAATGTATCATCATCTTGTGTGAACACTACCGTGTATTTATCCATTCTTCAGTTGGTGGACTTCAGGTTCTTCCTTTTTTTGTTGTTGTTTTTTCTTTTTTGGTGTCATAAGCAGCTCTACCATTAGCATTCATAAACATGCGTTTCTCTGCATGTTAGCACCCTGGTACTATAAAGATACCTAGGAGTGGGATGGATTACTTGGTTGTGGCATTTGCCAATTTGACTAGATAATGCCAAATTGGTTTTCAAAGTGCCTGTACCATTGTAGCATTTCAACATTGATGTAGAGAATATTCCACATCCTTTGCAGCATTTAGTAAAAACTGATTTTTCATTGCAATTTTATTGTTTCCAAAATTGGCAGTAATACTGTAAATGATTGTGCAAATATATAGTGGCTATTTAGATTTCCTTTTTTGTGAACTTTCTAAACTTTTGTATGATTTCTGTGCAGCTGGTAGTTATTCGTATATCCAAATACCAGTTCTTTTCCAGTTCTGTTTTGCTGGCATCATCATCAGTAGGTAACTTGACTGTTTACACTCAGTACTATGATTTTGAAAACAAAATAATTGTTGATTTTATCAAATTTATAAATTTTTTTTGTGTTGTCACTCTCTATGTGTTGTTTTGAAAAATCTTCCTCTATTCCAAGGAGATGGTCTGCCCCTCTCCTTAGCTTTAAAAAATTGAACAGTTCTTCACTTGATTCTTGAAAGTAATTTTTTTTTCATGGTGTTGGGGATCAAACGCAGGGCCTTGCACATGGTAAGCATGCACCATACTACAGAGACACCCCTCCAGCCTGATTTTTTCTAATATTGTGTGATTGAGTTTTCATGGCCCATTATTTTCCATACTTATTGACTCAGCAGCCTTTGGAGAAAAAACTCTTCCCCAGTGACATGATGTTATCTCTATCCTGTGGCAAGTATGTGTATTGCAAAGGGCCATTGTGGGGGTCCCTATTTTGTTCCAAGGTCTATTTCTCTATTCTGACCAAATAAATCGTCTTAATTAATATACCTTTATAAGACGTCAGTATTTGAAACAGGCCTTTCTTTCTTGTGTTAAGAGTGCTTTGGCTGTTCTTGGCCATGAATCTGGCCAGTCTCCTATTTTAATTAGTTCTTCTCTGATAAAAATTTCCCTATAGAAATATTACATAACTCTTGTTAGAGCACTTCTAATATACTTGCAATTTTTAAAATGTTGTCATCTTTTTTAAAAGACCCATTTCCTAACTCTTCGTTGCCACCATAAATAGATGAAATTTACATCTATAAAATGACCAAATATCAATTTTGGTCAATACTTTATTATTTGTCTAGAGTTGAATTTTCTCTACATAATCATATGACATGGTTAAGTAATGACAGCTGCTCTTTTGTTTCAATTGCTCATGCCATTTATTTCTTTTCCTTGTTACTTATCAAAGATATTCAGTTTATTGTTAAATAGAAGTAATGGTAATGGAAATTCTTCTTTATTCCCATTATCAAAGACAAAACTTTCAACCTTCCTCTTTTAAGTATCCTATACCTTTTTATAGAAACATGTTAACATTGGAGAACTTTTGTGTTCCTGTTTTGGTAAAAGTTGTTTTTAAACATGAATGTATTTTTAAAGATTTTTTTTCTTTATTGACTTTTTCACGTTTAAAAGTTTGATTATTAGCATATTGAAATGGTAAATAATGTTGTTTGACTTTCTGTTGTTTGACTTTCTAATGTCATACCAGCCTTGTATACCAAAGACCCAACGTAATCATGGAATACTAGTCTTTTGGGTATTACTAGTTTCCATTTGCTTGTATTTTCTGTGAAATTCTTGTATTGGTTTACATGAATGAAATTGGTAATTTTACTTTTTCGTACCATTCTTTTGGAGTTTCATATCAGGATTATAAAAGGTCAGACACCCCTGTAACTTCAGGTGCCTCCCATGTGGTCAGACACCTCTGACTCCGGGTGCCTCTCATTTTGTCTTTCACTGATGTGTGAACTAAAGATCTGCTGCCCGAGGCAGCAGGAGCTCACCCGAGTGGTGTCCTGCATTCACATGAATGAAGGGAAGGGAGTGGCTCACTGGATTTTCCTTTTTCTGACTGTAACTTTCCCCTGAGAGGCCTGGTCACCAAAAATCTTTGAGGGAAATTGAGGAGGAAGTTCTGTCTTCTGTAATTACTGAAAAAAATTGATGACTCTTTCATTTTTTCTATTTTCTCATTTTTCTTCAGTTTTCCTTTGTTTTTGATAAGTCTTCCAGTGTTTGCCAACTTTTATAATATTTTGGAAACATACTTGTCTTTATTGATTTTCCATACTGTATATTATTTTCTGTTCATGTTACTCTTATTTTTTCCTACCTTCTTTGATTTCATCAGTTTGTATTCTAACTTCTTGAGATAGATACTTAAGTGATTATATTTTAGATTTTTTTCTTTTTATGAGTGTATATGTATTGAGAGAGAAACGCAGAGAGAGAGAGAGAATACATTTCCCTGTACATAAAATTTTGGTTTTATCCCAAAGATCTTAGGTGTTAATTTAAAAAAATAAAGTACAGATAATTTCAGTTTCCAGGGTGATTTTTTTTTCTTTCACTCATGGTTATTACAAACTTATTTCTTAATTATACAGGCATAGTTGAAATTTCTAATTATGTCTTTACATTTTAGCTTATTTGCCATTTTATGAGAAAATATACCTTTTTTACTTAAGATCTGTAGAATTTGTGAGACTAACTTTAGATTTCAGTGTTTAATCTATTTTTAAAATAATCATGTGTGTGCTTGAAAGCAGCTGAGATTCTGACTGTAGTGTTCCCTGTTACTAAGACTCTCAGTCTTGCTTTTTGGTTTTCTCTGCCTACATAGGTTTTTCCTTTTCTTGTCTAACAGTTGCTAACCCTAGTGTTAAAATCTCCCATCCGTATTGCAAAAAATCTTTGTGATTCTGTCTATTTTTGATATTATATTTTCTGTGGCTTTAGCATTAAATGCATACAGATTTCAATTATTGTCTATTCCTGGTGAATTAAGCATTTTCTCCTTATGAAGTAACTTCTTTTATCTTACTAAAGCTTGTTGCATTAAATTTTACTTTGTTTTGTGTTAATATGGCAATTATATCAGCTATCTTTAATTTACTTGGTATATCTTTTTCCATCTTTTTGCTTTCAGTTTTGCTCTATATTTATTTTTATATCTCTTGTGATTAGCAGTGATTAGCATGAAGTTTTTTTTATCTACTCTAATAAGGTTTTACTGAAGTATTTAGTGCATACACAATTATCGCAGTGCTGTCACAGCTTTAGTTTAAATCTCCTGTTTTATTTTCTGCTTTCATTATAACTTGCCTATTCATTACGTTTCTCTTTTCTTGCCATTTTGTGTATTATTTATTATTTTTTGCCTAGCTAGTTTCTCTAGTAGTTTGGAGTTTATATAAGCAGTTTCTGTTCTTCTAGTAGTTACCCTAGATATTAAAATCATTATTCCTGTGTGTGTGTGTGTGTGTGTGTGTGTGTGTGTGTGTTAGTCTTTTGTGTGTGTGTGTGTGCTAGTGATTGAACCCAGGGCCTTGCACGTGCTATTCAAGTGCTCTACCACTAAGCTATATCCCCAGCCCTAAAATAATTATTCTTGAGTTGTTGAAATCTAAAGGTAATAACTTCCTCTGTGTGACATTGTGGCTTATCTATTTTTATTCTTTCTTTATTCTTGCATCTCAGACCTTCTATACGGAATATTTTTTCTTAGCTCAGAAAGCTGTTCTTGTATTTGTTTAATGCTGATCTCTATTGAGAATTCTGATTTTCTTTGCTTCCTTCTTGAAAAATTGTTTTACTGTTCTAGAATTATAGATTGTCACATTTGTAAAAATTTTTTTGGCTTCCATTCTTGCCATTCAGCGGGCACTTTTAAGTTTTCTACTTTTTCGTGGCCTATTCCCCATCCAGCTGCTTGTAGATCTTTTCTTTATTGGTGTTCTGCAATTTACTGTGTCTAGACATGATTTTTCTTTTTATGTAATGCTTGGGCTTCTTGACTCTGTAGATAGGTTTCTCTCATTCATTCTAGAAAATTTTCCATTATCATCTCTTCAGATATTGCCCCTGTACCTTTCTGTCTGCTTTCCTTTTTGGACATCGGTTAGATGATTGTTAGCTGTCCTTACCATATTTTTTGTTTCTCTTGCTTTTTTGTAATTTCTACCTTCTTGCCTTCATGATTCATTCCATATCATTCATACTAGCCTTCCAAGTTACTAATTCCATTTTTGTCTATGTCTAACCAGCTACTAAACTGATTGATTTCTTCAGTAATTGATATTTTTTATTCAAAATTCTATTTAGCTTCTTTATTCCATTGATTATTTTATTTTAGTAGTTGCCTATTCTGTGCAGTTATTCTAATACTATATGTCTTATGAATCCAGTTGTTCCATGGTCTGAACTTGTTACTTTTAATGTCTGATAACTTTGTCTTTCTACTGAATTTTCTTATTCTGGCTCTCTTAGAGAGTCTTGCTTATTTGTTTTCTGGGTAATGGTGGTGGTGGTAGTTGTGTTTGTAGGGTTTTTGTCCATATTTGGAAAAACAATTATAGAAATCAGTTCAGATTAAAGATAAAGGTACATTAGACTTCCACACATGCTTCTCCTGTGTACTTTGAGGTACCCCTTGCCTTGGGTATCTGTCCAAGATTAAAAATTAGAGTCATTGAATTATTTAGGAAATGTAAACCTGACTTCAATTCCACATGAAGGTTCGTTTGGCTTCTAGTTCTCTCTTAGTCTGAGGGTGTTGCCTTTCATGGTCCCAAACTTACCCTGAGAGGGAGGGGTTTTTTTGTTTTGTTTTATTTTTGTTTTTATAGGCTTCTGACCTTTTGTTGGTTCTGGACTTTTATTTTTGCTTCCTTACCTAGGTGGGCAATTGAAAAGAAGCTCTAATTTGTGGGGATTGGCATGAGATCTCAAAGTAGAGTAGATTTTCTAATCACTTATCTTTTATAGTTCCTGTTTTCCCTTTGGACTTAGCCCAGAAATTCCTCACTGCCTAGAAAGTACTTTATTACTCTTACAATTTTTAGAAAACATTTTATACAATATTTTTGTTATTTTCCAACAGGAACATTGGCTCAAATAAATAACTTGTCATTTCCCAAGATCACAGACCTTTCCTGGGATGTTTATGTAAAGGAAGTTACACAAATTTGAAAAAAAATTTCTGAATAACTTCCATGGCAGTACTTTCCAAGGCTTTTTTTTTTTTTTTTTTGGTTGTTTTTGAGACTGGGTCTCACTATGTAGTTCAGGCTGGCCTTGAACTCAAAAATTGTGTAGCCCAGGCTGGCCTGGGACTCATGGCAATCCTCCTGCTTCAGCCTCTGGTTTGCTGGGATCACAGGCATACACCACCTTGCCTAGTTACAAGTCAAAAATGTTAAGGTTCCATATATGACATGCTTTATCTTTGAGTATGCAGGAAGCTTTCTGTTAAAAAGAAAGTACAGCTGTAGCATAGAAAACATGGAAAATGCAAACTTTTTAAAAATCACCTGATAAACTGTGGTATGTGTAGTGAATACTGTCCATCAGCAAAAGAGAATGAACTATTGATATATGCAACTACTTCAGCATTGTTTTAGTTTGTTTATACTGCAATAACAAAATGCGTGAGATTGAGTAATTGATGCAGAATAGAAAATTCTCATAGTTCTGGAGGCTAAGAAATCCAAGATAAATGTGCCAGCAGATTCATTGTTTAGGGCTCCTCTCTCCTTCCAAGATGGCACCTCCTGATGTAACTTTTGAAGGAGACAAGTGCTTTGTTCTCACACACCGAAGGCAGAAGGGCACAAAGCAGAAAAGGCATCAAGTAGCCCTCTCAGGCCCTTTGGGAAACATCCAAACATGAGGATTCTGCCTTCAGGGTCTACTCACTTTTCGAAAGCCTCATTATTTAAAACTGTTCCATTGGGAACCAAATTCAACATGAAATTTTGATAGGATGCAAACACTCAAACCATAGCAGACATCATGCTAAGTGTAAAACTTTAATTTCCAATGATTCTACACTGTTTGATTACTTCATATAGCATTCTTGAATTTATAAAATTGTTATGACAGAGAATTGAATCAGTTGTTTCCAGGGGTAGATATTAAAAGGAGATGACAGTTGAGGGATCATATGATGGCATGTCCTCGGATGATTGGTGTTATGGCTCCATGAATCTGTTCCTGGAATATTAAAACTAGGTGCCTGTAAAGGCTGCTGAAGCTCAAGTAAAATCTGAATTTAGTTGTTGTTCCCGTGAATTCCCTGTTTTGATAGATGTATGCTTTTTTAGTGGCCCTGGGATCAAGACTCAAGCACAGGATGCACAGGCGCTCTCGCTCCTATTCTTGGAACTTCTTGTGAGTTCTAAATTATTTTAAAAACAAGAAGTTTTAACAATTCAAAACTACCACAATTGATCCACAAGATTTAATACATGGCTTAGTAGTGGTGGCTATGGCACATGTGCCACAATGGGCTGTTTGTATCATTGAAAGCTCTGTTATATTTTTCTTTTAATGTATGAGTTGTTTTTTCTAAACTAAAACCTCAGTATTCAGTTTAATTGCAGTGTTGGAACTTTGTGATAAATAAGTGGGTTTGGGGTTGCAGTTTGGACACTTGATGTTATGGCTTGTGTCTAGATGTCTCCCTAGAGCCTCCTGCAGTCAGAGGTGGGGCTTTTTCAGCGGTCACTGGATCTAGAGTGTGTGACACTGGGACTGGTTTATGGGATCAAGAGCACTAGGATTAAGGGTATGAGTGCTACCCCTTCTAAGTAGCCAGATAAAATATAAGGGACAGAAGGAGCTGTGGTCATCCCTTATCCCTTTTGCTTGCTTTGCCACCTTCTGCCCACCGTACACTGTTTCTCCTCTGCAATGCCTGTCTGTCATGCCGCCTTGCCTTGGAGCCAGCCAATTATGGACTGGAACCTCTACAAACTGTGAACCAAATAAACCCTTCTTGCCTTAACTTTAGGTGTTGGATAGTTTGTCTCAGCAATGAGAAAAGTAACTAAGGTACACCATCACTGGCTTAGAGACTGAGTTCTCAGGCTCTGCATGCTTACGAGTTAGTGTTAGGAGCTTGCATTCTTCTGCCAGTACCTTCTGTTGTGTCCCAGGGCAGAACTGTTAACCTGCCTGCCTTTAGTTTTCTCAGTTCTTTCTTCATGCAATGAAGTTGTTCATCAGTCCTCTCTTACAGGGTTTCACTTCCTGCTGTTTCATTTAACCATGATCAACCATTTTCCAAAAATAATACATGATACAATATTTTGAGAGACAACATTCATGTAACTATTAGTATAGTGTATTAGTACAGTTACTCTTTTATTAATAGTTATTTTTAATATCTTATTGTGCCTAATTTATAAATTGAACTTTGTTATGTATCTATAGAAAAAAACATAACATACATAGGGTGTGGTACTAACCACAGTTTCAGGCTATCCACAGATCACTGGGATCTGAAAGTTTGTTGCCTGAGTTCTAAGGGGTATGGTTGTACATAAAGTAACACACAAAGAACATGCCTTTACTTCTTCATACCCTTTGTCCTTTGGCTCTTGTTATGTTCATCTTCTTGTAACAGTCTATGTTGGATTTTAATGTATATAAAAATTAGTATGATGATATATTAGCTGTCTCATTTGCCTTTTAGTCTATTTGGGTACTTTTTACATGAAAGGTCTATAGGTGAAGTTCTTAAGCTAGTTAAGTATAAGCCAGTAGGGCAGTTTATCAGTGTGCCAAGCAGGTACTAGGAAGCCCAAAAGCAATTTGCCTTGAACATGGCTAGAGCATGGGGCTCATAGTGCCCTTTGGAGTTTGTTCTCTATCTGTGGACACTGCCCAATATTATTTAATTCTCTGCCAGCTTCATCTGGTTACACAGGTGGGCTAGTTACACTATTGGCTTCAGACTCTCTCTCACTTAATCATAAAAAAAATGATTACTTCCTTTCAGCTAGCTCTGGAGAAGTCCTGCGAATACACCTTCCCTCCCCAGAACCACTCACTGTTGCACTAAGTGTGAACTGATTAACTAATCTTGAAACAGTTGCCCATCCTTCAGAGGGAGTAGTGTACCTACACCTGTGATCAACAAGGTCTGTGGCTGCCTTCTAGCCCTCTCCTTCCCTGAGGTGTGTTCCTGCTAGTTAGCTTTGTTACTAATATTTAAACACAGCTACAATTTGCTTGGTTTGGGTGGTTTTCCTTGTTTATCTTTGCCATGTCTTGATTCTTACACTTTAGAGAATTTTATTTTAAGGTATATGTCTTGAATTATATAAATCAGTATTTATTTTTGATCTGAAAAAAGTACTAGTCTTTTCATAGGGACATTTATTCCTTTCACAATATTGATATGAAGTGTTTGCCACATACCTGCATTCTTGTATGCATGTGTTTGTATATGTTTGACATATTTTGTATTCTAACAATATGTTTTTATATATGTGACATATATATTCTGTATCATATCAATGTGTGTTAATATATGTGACATGTATTTTGTATAGCAAGAGTGTTTTATATTTATGTTGTATGTATTCTGTATAACAGAATGTGTATTTATATGTATGTGATGTGTGTATTCTATATAGCAAGTGTTCATGTGTGACATGTATATTCCATATAGCATTAGTATGTGTGTTTACTTGAGGCATGTATATTCTCTATAGCAACAGTGTGTGTTTATGTAGAAATGATATGTATATTCTGTATGGCACCAGTGTGTATTTACATATTTTTTTCTTAATGTTGTTATACAAAATATGTCTTATCTTTCAAATTGTTTGAAAATTATAATCTGTCTTATTAGCATTTTATACAATGCCTACTCCAACCTTGATGTATTCTGTTATCAGTTGTTGTGGTTTATATCTAGATGGCCCCCTAAAGCTTCCTGCTATCGTAGGCTGGGCTTTTGGAAGCTAGCATGCTATTAGGAGGCGGCGTCTGGTCAGAAGAGGCAGATCTCTTTCCCTGGCTCCTCCCTTGATTCTGCTTCTTGTCTGCTGTGCCTCTCTGCCATGCTGCCTTGCCTTGGAGCCAGGTGACTATGGACTGAAACCTCTGCAAACAGCCAGACTAACCCTCTCCTACTTTAAATTGTGGGTGTTGGATATTGTGTCCCAGCAACATGAAAGTGACTAAAATATCAGTCAAGAACCAGCTTGTGACCACTCTTATTCATATTGAGAAATTTAATACTCATTTACCGTTTTCTTTTTGGTACTTCCTAACATTGTTCATTCAACCTGAATTTATATACCCTAATTTTACATAGTTATTTCCTTTTAATAGGTGAAGTCTTTTTGAAAAGTAATTTTGATTGTGCTTTCAGATTGGTACCCACATTTGCTTAACTGTTTGTCATATACAGTATGTATTTAGTGCTCATTTTTCCTATTCTTCCATTTCTAATTTTGGTTCATTCTGAATTAGCCAGAGTACTCTTTCAAATAGTGTCCTCAGGATCACCTAGGAAATGAAACTACATTTATCTCCAAAGTCCAATCAAAGGCCACTCTGCAACTACCCAGTCTCCTGCACATGAAAGCCAGAAACAATCTTGAATGCTAGGGAAGTTCTCAAGTATTCTGTATCCTGCGATCAGTGAAAGTAGATTGGCATCACCCTAAGCAGAAAGCAGAAATTGGAATCTGCTGAAAACTCTCATGAGTTGGCACTATCTCCTGACTCATTGGAATGCATTGGATCCTCAGAGCTCCACAGGCAGCCACAGGTGCTTGGTCCTGGGTCATCCCCACTGCCTGGAGAGCCATCCAGCTGCCCTACTTGTCTGTGGCTTGGCCTATCTTGAACATGGATGCTCCATTTACTTTTACTAATTCATTTCAAACCCTCAGTCCCCCACACTGGTATAGAAACTTCATAATGTGATACAAAATTTTATTTATAGGCTTCTCTGTGCCTTAGAACCCAAGACTACCTTTGTTTAGACTTATGTCTGTTGCAAGCCAAGTAGAACTTGAAGCATATTGGAGGTGCCTCTACCTTTGTTACAGTTACATTATGTATGTAGTATATGTGTGTACGGTATATATGGTACGCCCTCTGAACTCTGAGCTTTGCTGTCCACTGACTGCATCTTTTAAATGCCTATACAAAGATGCTCTCTCCAACTGTCCTTTCCATCGTAGCTCAGGGACTACCTTTTCTGTAGAAACTTTGCTGATGGTTAAGACTAGTAATCACTTCCAACTTAATTGGAGTAATTTGCAGTCACCCACCTCTTTGCATCACTGTTAGTCTCCCTCATTACTTGCCTCGTACGTGGCATTCAAGGCCCAGAAAGAGCAAATCTGAGATTATGAGCATTAGCACATGTCATAATTAGGAATCAATGCAGATCATACTTATTATCAAGCCCATAGAGTTCTGTTATCTTTGCTTCCTCCCCAAGGGCATGGAAGGCAGTCATAGGAGAATTTAGGAGGTGGGGCTGACAGGAGTTCATGACCACTTGGATATAGATATAAAAGGAAAAAGGAGCCTAGAATAGTTAGTTCCTGGTGTCTGGCAAGAACAATGGTGGATCATAACACTTGAGATTGGGAAATTTTCTCCTCATAGAGAAGGAATAAATTTGTTTTCATTTTGTTTGACCAGGAAAGGGAGGAAGTGGGTGTGTTCTCTTCTGCTGAGCCCAAGTCTTTGATCCATCTAAGGTCAGATGTCTTGTTGACAGCAGTGTGTGAGAGTGTATAACCCACAAGGAGGCCTTAGCTGGTCCTCAAGATCCAAGCATTGTCTTCACATGGTCACTCTAGGCAATAATTCACTCAGTGAAATGTCTTTGTGCCATTTGCTGCCAGCCATGGTGCATTATGAAGAATGGAAACTGTTAGGAAATTTTCAGATAAAGTGGCATCTATGTCCTTTCTAACTTAATATTTATAGAAAAAAAGTCTTGAATGCTTTAGATAAAACTTCTGATTACAATGACATTTTTTTTTTTTTTGCTCAGATTAGAATTTGCATGTGAATTATTTCAGGTAGATTCATTCCCTGAAGAGAATTGCCTGTGTTTCTCAGATGGGCTGTGAGAACTGAGCTCACCTGGCAGTGATAAGTACTGAGGTTTAATTGTAACAAATTAGAGCTTAAATATAGTGACTATCCTGGGGCTTAAGGGGGATCATAGTGTTTATTTTAGGAAAATGCACTTCAGATTTATTCAGAGTCCAATTTAGCTCCTAAGACATTTTGGTAGTTGTAGGATTAGGTTGTTTGGATAACAACAGCTATCATAAAACATTCTTACATTGTAAAACTTACCTCATACTTTCTTGCTGTAACAAAAAAAATTCATACGTGTTACTATTTGTAACATTCTTGAACACACTGTTTATTCAAGATGATTGATTTCAAATTTCTTATTATATAGTGGTAAAGGTCATAATTGCCTCCTGGTTTAGTTAACCATCGTAAATACAAGTAACTTCCACTGACTTGGGATAAATCTATTGGTAAGTTTCATAGTTGCTAAATCAGCAATACAGTGAATTTAAAATGTATCTATCATCTATTATCATGTAATCTGTTTCTCTAGTCCTTTGCAAAACAGTAGGCTTGGTATCTGTTTCTGTGATGCTTTACAGTTAGGTAGAGATTTTGGTTGTGAAATTGTGTAAAATAGGGCACTTCTAAGGCATTTAGTGCAATGATGATAATTACTCTGCCAATTTAGCATTTGAAATTTGAGCATCATAGAGATTTTTAACATTAAAAACCAAATTACTTCCTGAGCATTTGATCAGTATGTAATATGGTTCATGTGAACGTGCTACTCCCTGTGTTGTATTTTTGTCTTAGCTGAGAAAAGATATCTTTTACTCAGCGATTGTCACTGGTAAACTGTGAACGTGTGTTCTGTGGTTGTTCTTTTTACTCGAACCACTGAGGATGCTCTCTCTTCTTTTCTACTAGTAGCTACGGCTTTGTACAATGTTTGAAGGGGATGTGTATTCAACCTAAAATACCCCAGTGGTAATTACCTATAATATGGTATTCCACAAAATAATACATTCCTGCAACTCTTGGACAACAGAAATTGTTTTATTAAACCATAAATTGCTCATAAACAAGAAGCTTGAAGATGCTGCTTTGGTTTCTACTACCCTGAGCCCAGTGGCAGGTCATACTGTCTTTCTAAACCTCCTGTCCGTGGTAATACAAGAGTCAAAGCAAGCCAACATTTTCCACAATAATGGACTAAAATCCAAAAGAACACAGCACATGGACGAACTGTAATGTTTTTCCAAAGTACAAATATTTGAGCCACAGGATCAGAGCTAGGTATCCAGTCCTGTGCTATGCCTCTCCTCTGCTCTGCGCTCACTCACTGGCTGCCTCACTTGCCTTTGTCCATCCTACCTGGGTCTGTGTTTGTTTCATCCAAACAACCTGTGGCCTTTATTTTTCTGATTCACAGTGACTCTTTCTTCAAAGCCCTAATGGAAGGAGAGTTTGTAAAAACATTCTCTTTGTCCTTCTTCAAATCTCCCTTGTCTTAAACCCATACTTAGGGGTCTTGTGACTTCACAACCATTGGCAGGTACATCTCTCATGTTTCTTTTTTTTCTTTTTTTCATGTTTCTTGAACCTTTCTTGTGTTGTGGAACTGTGCTCAAAGTACAAAAATTGACTCATCACAGCTGACAGAGGTTTCTTGTACCACACGTATGCTAGTAGACACACAGATTTATTTGAGTAGCATACCTATATAGTAGCTCTGGGTTGAAGACCCACATGACCTGGGCTAGCATGACCCTAGGAAGCCAGAAGGCCATTGGTCCTTGCTAGAGCATCATACTGAATCACCTTTACTTCATGTTTATTTTCTTTCATTAGTTTGTTTCACTATTCTGACAGAATTATAAGTAGCCAGAAGATGATGAGGTACTAGTTTGAAAGGTATATGCATTATCAATTACAGGTTTTCCTTCCAACTAGTTATACATAGTTCATATGATTTTCAAAATGTGAACTTTATGGTTAGATGAATCAAATTATTGTTTAATGTTCTTTAACTTACAGACTTTCTTTACTGACTGATTCTTAAGATTGTTTTTTAAGTGTGTATTGATTAATAGTTTGAACCACATGAATTACCATTTTGGTGGGTCAGGATTTGTCGGCTCTTAGCAAGATAACTCCATGATTTATGTACATCCTATCTGCTATTTTCTTGACAGAGTTAAATTAGAATTTAACCTATTTCGTTGGTAAATGGGAAGAGCTGTGCTGTTATGGTGCAATTTTAATGTATCCTCTTACATAGCCACTTTTTAGTTATGGCCTCAAGGCCAGTTAGAGGCCATCTATTCCAGTCCCATACTTGCAGACCAAATTGTCCCAGGTACGGTGTCCAGTCATGTGTTTAAAATTGCAGTCTTACTATGTAGCTTTAAAATATGTAATATACTGTTTCTCTGATATGAGAAACCATAACTGTAAATAAAGACAAAGAGGTGTAATAGATATTATATAAAAGGAGGATGGTGTGCAGAGGAGAGGAGTACTAGAAAGAAAGAAGGGGAAAAGCAGAAAGGCAACAGGGGAAAGAGAGGGAAAAAGGAAAATATGGAAAATGATGAATGAACCTGCTGTAAATAGGGAGGGAGGGAGCAGAGGGGAGGGGTGGGGGAGAGGGGGCAGAACCAAGATGCATCATGTATAGGTACAGAATAAATGTAATGAATGTGAACATTGTATGTAGAATGTACCAATACATGTTCTTGGTTTAAAATAAAAAAAAATAAAATATGTAATATTTAAAATAACCAAAAAACTGAAAACATAGTAACACATTATTTTGTATTGATGTTATCATATCTTATTCTTGTGTTTTGCAATTTAGTACCTGGAACACAGGAGATTTTCAGTTAATAATGGTAAAACAAGTGGATAAAGATCTCTCCCACATATTTATTTGCAGTAATCACTAATTCATTGCCTTAAATATGTGTACTCTGTCCTTTATGCCCCATAGTAGTTTGTACTTTAATGGGGCACTTTTTATTCCACTGCCTCTTTTTATTCCATATAGTATCACAAATTCAGGTCGAAGGAAGTTAACCATGTCACTTGCAAACATTATCTGGGGTATAAAAGCATTAGCTGACTTAAATGTCCACAAATTCATTTATTTTAAAGTCTGAACTCTAATATCCATTTATTTCCATGAAAATTAAAGAATACGTGTAAATATTTTCACATGTAACCATAAGTATGAATGTAGTCACATATCTTATTATTTTCTTATAGGTTTCTTGTAACTCACTATGATGGTTTTACTTGACAGTTTGCGTGTAAACTTGGACATGGGCAAAGCAGCATATGGATGGATGATCATGAAAGATGAGAATATTCCTGGTACAGTTGTTCGGACCAGCACCATACCAGAGGAACTGGGTCGCCTGGTATACTTACTAACAGACAAAACAGGTACTGTTCACAGTCTGCATATGCCATTGAGTGCACCAGATAACATCAAACCAAAAATAATCGTAGTTGTGCATGGATGTGTGTGTGTGTGGGTGTTACAACAGAATGTAGAATTCATATTTAGAATTTTCCATACTCCACTTTGGATACACCTGTTCATACAACTTAATCTTCATCATTTAATATGTGCAGTACTCTTAGAGTTAGCAAAATGTTAACTTCTTGGGACTTTAATGACATTTCTCAACTGTGAATTTTCTACAATCTTACAGGTTTTTTCCCAGCTGCTTTTATAATATCTCTCTAGTAGGTTTTTAAGAGCAAAAAAATGCATGTTTTTTAAAATTATAGAATGATACTTGTGAGCTATCAGAAAACAATAAGATATGTGAATTGGTAATTTAACAGTAATATTCTCCTAATGATTTCATTACAAACTGTCCCATTCTATAACCCTGTGCCCAAAATTGTGTTTATCCTTATTTCAGATTTTTTCTTTTTGTCATCACTCTTATCAGTCTATAACATGCTAAACAAAAGACAAGTAAATAAACTCTGCTAGAAGTTATCTATAATAAAAACCACATATAAAGGTTAATATTCCTCAACTTAATGGTTAATGATTTAAATTTCTAGTAACTATTAGTGAACTACAAGTAAAAAATAAACATAAGATGATAAAATATGGCTCAGAATTCAACACTGAATTTAATAGTTAATATTAGAAAAATTCTTAAAATAACCAAGAAGAAGACAGAGAAATCTGCTTGTAACACTGTTCATTACCTAACATTTGTTATGGAAGATCTCACCATTGTAGTAAAACAAGAAATAGAAATACAGTGTACAACTAACAGAAGAACGAATATTTGCAGATGTAACATAAGCCACAGAACTCAATTGATGACTACTAAACTAAGAAAACAGTTAAGTGGCAGTTTGCAGATTAAAGCGTCAAAATAGCCCCATTAAGTATAAGTACAGAATACAGTGGAGAATAAAGGTTCCATTCACAGGAATTTGCATACCTTTAAAACATGTGGGGATGAAGCGGATCACTTGGAAGGGCCACTGTGGTAAAACAACCAGACTTTACTAAGAAATGTGATAGAAGACTTAATTTAGAAATTCTGCTTTTTTTTTAAATTAGTCCATGTTTTTAGCAGTTTACAATCATCTTGGGGAGTAGTTACATGTATAAATTACACATTTTGTTTTCTACTTCCCTTCCTCTTCCCTTCCCCTCTGTCCTCCTCCTCTGATTCCCCTATCTCCTTTTACATACTTGTTGATATTATTTGTCTTAGCTCATGTTATGGCATATGTTTACATTGATTGGAGTTATTAGGATCCTGTACATGGCACATCTTTATTCCTCTTACTTCCTCCTCCCCTCCTTACACCTCGTCCTTGTTTCCTTGAATCATTTTCCTATTGGACAAGATCTGTCCCCTTGTCCATTTCTATTATTTTCTTGGCTTGTATTTTGCCTCACTGAAATGAGCAGTACCGTACGGTATTTAAGCTTGTATGTCAAAATGTCAAGATTTATTTGACTTGACATTTTGGTCTTGAGGTGCATCCATTTTTCTACAAAGGACTCAAATTTTTTAATGGCAGAGTAGGACTCTATGGACATATAGGCTGCTTCCAAAATTTAGCTATTGTGAATTGTGCTGCTATAAACGTGGGTATGCATAAATCACTGATACGATGTCTTTAACTCTTTTGGGAAGATACCTAGAAGGGGAATAGCTGGGTCAAATAGAATTTCTTTTTTTATTGTTTTGTGAATTATTCTTTATTTTACTGTATTTTGTTAGAACACTTACGATACATGAAGTTTACATTCATTTTAGGAAGTAGGTATGTGTACATAGCACATCTTGATTCTTTTTTATTTCCCTTCCCCTCCCCACCCACTTCCCTCACTCCATCTCTATATCCTCTTTCCCCATTTTCATTATTATTGTTATTATTACTATTTTTAGTTCATGTTTACAATAAAGTTTACATTCATCATGGGTATTTGGTACAGGTGCATGACACGTCGTCAATCTTTTTACTTCCTTTTCCCCTCCCTTCTCCTGTCACCCTCCATCTCTTGGACCTCTTCCCATTTGCCAAAGCTCTGTCGACCTGTTTTCTTCTATCAGTCCTTTATTTACACTTCGCCTTACTCAAATGAGAGATTCCATATGATATTTAAGCTTGTGTGTCTGATTTATTTCACTCAACGTTATATTTTCCAAGGAACTGTTGTAGAAGATAGAATGGTGCTTGTCAGGAGTTGGGGTAAGATGAAAGTAGATGATACTGTCTAATAAGTTCAGGATTGAAGTTTTACACTGAGTAAAGTGTTCTGGACATGGATGGAGGTGATCGCTACACAATAATGTCAATGTGCTGCAAGCAGAGATAATTTCACTTTCTCTTCTCCTATTTAGATGTTCCTCCTTTTTCTTGCTTATTAGTCTGGCTAAGCCTTCCAAAAACTATGTTGAAAAAGAGTTTTGAAAATTGATCCCTGGCACCAAAAAAAAAAAATAATAATAAGAGTGGTGAAAGTAAACATCCTTATACTGTCCTTGATCTTACTGGAAAGGATTGCAGCTTTTCTCCATTCAGCATGATGTTTTGGTTCTGTCGTATGTAGCCCTTATTGGGTTGAGACATGTTCCTTCTATTCCTAATTTTTTTGTGATTAAATCATGAAGAATTGCTCTATTTTATCAAATACATCTTCTCCATGTGTTTAAATCATAAATGAGTTTTGTGTTTCATGCTGTTAATGTGTGGTATATCACGTTTATTGTTTAAATATGTTGAACCATCCTTACATTGTGAGCTGAGTCTCATTTGGTCATAAAGAATGGTCTTTTTGATGTGCCCTTGGATTAGATTTGCTAGTATTTTGTTCAGAATTTTTGCATTTATGTTCAGCATGGATATTGGCCCATAGTGTTTTTCTTTTTTTTTAGGGTTTTTTTCCCCCTTGATATGGTATCAAGGTAATTCTGTCCTTATTAGATGAATTTGGAAGTATCCCATGTTCTTCAGTTGTTTGGAAGAGTTTAAGAAGAATTAATTCTTTCTTACTTTAACTTTTAATGGAACTAGGAATTGAACTCAGGACCTTATCTGTGCTAGACAAGAGGTTTGGCCCTGAGCTCCTGCTCCAGTTAGTTCTTTAGTAAATGTTTGATAGAATTCAGCAGTGAACCCATCAGTCTGGGACTGTCCTTTATGGGAGAGTCTCTATTACCACTCATTACTGGGTCTAAGGTGTTTCTTCCTAGTTGCATCTTGATAGCCTATGTGTGTCAAGGCATCTCTTCATCATTTCGTGGTTAGACTACTTGATGGCGTAGCATTGTTTATAGTATCTCTTATGAGGTTCTGTAGTTTTATGTCAGTTGTAATATCTCCTTTTTTATTTCTGATTTCATTTATTTGAGTCATCTTTATTTTTCCTTTGTTTTTCTACCTAAAGTTTTGCTGGTTTTGTTTATCTTTTCAAAACACCCTTTTTCAGTCTTGCTGACCTTTTCTGTTATTTTTTCTAGTTTCTACTTCATGTACTTCTGCTCTGATCTTTATTATTTCTTTCCTTTTACTAACTTTGGTCTTAGTTTGTTCTTATTTCTTTAGTTCCTTGAAGTGCAGTATAACATTGTTTGGGATCGTTCCTCTATTTTGGTGGTGGTGTTTTTTGGTATAAACTTCCCGCTTTGAGCTGCTTTTCCTCGTGCCTTGGGTTCTGGTATAGGATCAGGGGAACCAGTTGAGAGGCCTGGCCTCCTGTGTTTCTGGGATCAGCAAGGAGGACAATGCCCGACCCACAGAGAAGAATTATGCTGTGAATCATGATTTCTCTTGTCCTTTCCCTCTGAGAGGCAACACTCTAAACTCATGTCTACTGAGCTTCAAACAGACCAGATTGTGATTTCGTTTGTGAGTTAATGGAGGGCAGGCACCCAGTTCTGCTGCCACCCTGTCCACCTGCAGAGACAGCCTCCATGCTTGGCCAAGATTGCTGATCCTGAATGCTCTCTGAGGGTCACTCTTCTCCTCTGCCAATTCCAAATCGGGGATTTATGACTATAAAGACCTTAATTTCTCCATGAGAAGGGAGGATTGTCAAAGTAGTGGAATGTATGGAACTAAAGTTTAACAAGAAGTTTTAACTTACTGGACCATAGTTACCTGGGCACACGAAGCAGGATATGGCTACATTTTCACAGAATTGTTTTCACTGAACAATTTATTGTAGAGTAAGAAGGCTTCAAACAAAGATGCTTTTCTGAGGAATATGCATGCTTGATGGATTTTTACCCTTTTTTCTGATAATGCACTAAAAATCCTGATCTACTAGAAGATGAATAGGAATAAGTAATATAACTATATGCTAAATAGCAGAAATGAGCATAGGTTGCACAATTCTGAACACTGCTCTTATCTTACTTTGCTACCTCAAAAAATCACCATTCTAGTTTCTTTTTTGATGAATGAAAATTGTATACTTTTGGTAAAAATTAGAAACAGTTATTTCATTCTAGTAATAAAAATGGACTAATTCATACTTGTTGAAGATTCATGTTTTCCTGAGGAAAAATGTGATTTCAGGTTGTTTCTCAGTTTTTAAAATTGCAATTTGTTTTTTATTTGTTGTTGAGTTGTATGAGTTCATTATATATTTTTGGTATTAGTACCCTGTCAGATGTTGTCTTAGTTGCTTTTCTCATTGCTAGGACAAAATACCCGATACCCAAAGTTAAGGGAAGAAAGTTTATTTGGCTCATAGGCTTAAGGTTTATTTGGCTCACAGTTTGTAGAGGCTTCAGTCCATAATCAGCTGGCTCCAAGGCAGAGTGGCATGGCAGGCAGGCAGAAGGCAGCAAGTTAAGCATCGGACCTAAACAGCTTCTTTCTGTGCCTTACGTCTTATCCAGGCTGCCAGGATTAGGGCAGTGCCAAACCAATCAGTGGATTGATTTAGTAATCACATGCCCTTAATCGTGGCATCCTACACTTAATTCAGCCACCTCTGAAAGAGCCCCATCTATGACCTCCTGAAGCTTTGGGAGGACATTTAGGCACAAACCATAACAGATGTATATTCTGAAAATTCTTTTTTTCATTGTGTATGTTGCATTTTCATTTTGCTGATTGTTTCCATTGCTTTGCAGAAGCTCTTCAGTTTGGTGGAATAATAATTATTTGCTTTTATTCTATGTGTTTTTAGAGTCATATTAAATGTCAAAGAGTTTTCATCCTAACACCAACCCCTTGCCCCATCCAATTTTTTCTTTTAGGATGTTTCCAGTTTCAGGTCTTATGTTTGAGTCTTTGTTGAACTTTTGGGTGTGGTGTAAGATGAAGGTCCAATTTCCTTCTTTTGCATATGAATATCTGGTTCTATAGCATGCACTGAAGAGAGGGTTCCTTTCCCTTGTGTGTGTTTTTGGTGCCATTGTCAAAACTCATGGAAGGCATATGCATGGGTTTCTATCTTGGCTCCCTGTTTGAATCCTATTCACATGGTATTCTTTAATCTGTTCTCAGTGCCTTTTTTTTGGTTGTAGTATAATACTATTTTGATTGTTTTCACCTTATAATATACTTTGAAATCCTCAAGCTTTGACCTCTTATGAAGGAGGGATGGCTATTTGTGGCCCTTGGAGTTACATTTGAATTTGAGGAGAGTTATTTTTCTATTTCTGGGAAAAACTCACCCTAATCTGCTCTCTAATTACCTGTAGTCTCCAGTGACTATCTTTCTCTCATCAGCTCTGGGACTTTGGCAGTTTGAAGCCACTAGAGGGCTGCTCTGGGATTGAAGTTCAAACTCAGTCCTTTACCATAATGTCTTCCCTGCCCATGCCTACACTTCGCGACTATGTCCTGTCTGCTTGTAATACAAAGACTCACCACCTGTTACCACTGGAAGGCTGCTCAAGAGTCAGACACTTGCATTCTTCCCACTTCTCCAAGTACAGTCTTTAGACACCTTGTCCCAGAGAAACCTTGCTGCTGGAACTCCCTGCTCTGCCATCTTGTCCTCTCTCCTCTGTGTTTCTTGTTGATGTTCTCTGAGTCTCTTCAGTGTGGCTCTTCCTCTGCTCAGCCATGTTGGATCTTACCACTCCTTCCTTCTCAGTGGATCTTTCCTCGCTTCTTTGATGTGACTCTTCCTATAGTCACCCACATTGAATATCCTCTTCCAGACTTTTGCTTTGTCCAAGGACAGATCCGTTGTTTGGCTGGCACTTCTGCTGTCCCATGCAGAGGGGAAACAATGCAGAATCACTTCAGAGTTGGTGGTGGCTGAGCCTAGGTGTGGATTCCACAGTGGTGTAGTTGGTCAGGGTCCAGCCCATGTGGGCCAAGTATTCCACCAGGCCGTGGGGCTGACTGATAGAAATTCAGGTTTTTAAAGTGCATGTTTGTTATGCAGAGTAGTGATGTTCATTTTGGGGAATTGGTACATGCAATATAGTATGTCTTAATTATTTTCGATCCTTTCTCCTTCTTCTCCCTTTTCTCCTCTGGTGTCCTTTCCCATCTTCAAGAGTCTACCTTCTAGTTTCCTATCATCTCTTCTTTATTTTATTGGTTCATTTGTATACATTTTAGGTTTTTGTGTAAGAGAAAGCATGCAATCTTTAACTTTCTGAGTCTGGCATATTTTGCTTAGCATGGTGTTCTCAAGTTTTATTCATTTTTTTCCTACAAATGACAAGATTTCATTCTTCTTTATGTCTGAATAATATTCTATTTTCTATACATGCCAATTTTGTTTATCTGTTCATCTATTGATGAATTTCTAGATTGTTTTAAGAACTTAGGTACTGTGAATTGCACTGCTGTAAACATGGGTGTACGTGTGTCACTGTAGTGTGACGTCTTAAACTCTTTCAAAGAATATACCCAGTTGAGGTAAGCTGAGTCAAATGGGGTTTCTATTTTTAGTTTTTCAGGAATTTCCATAATAGTTGTACTAGTTTACGTTCCCAAAAACTATGTGGAGGAGTTCCTTCTTCTGCTCCCCAGTCCTTATCAGAATTCATTGTTTTAAGAGTTTTTGATAATAGCCATTCTGATTGGGTGTCTTATTGACTTTCTCATTGCTGGGACAAAATATCAGATACTCATAACTTAAAGGTGAAGAGGTTTTTTAGGCCCACATTTTTACAAATTCCAGTCCATGATTGGATGGCTCCCAGGCAGAAGGGCTTAGCAGAGGGGCATAGTGGAGGAAAGCTATTCACATCATGGCAGCCAAGAAACAGAGAGCAGGAATGAAGAAGCTGGAAAAGGAGGTATATGCTTCCAGGTCATACCCCTTGTAACCCCCCTCTTCTAAGCAGACCTACCTACTAATAGCACATCAGCTATATCACCCCCATGACTCAGTTACCTTCAGAAGCCCTGCCTATGAGCTCCTGGGCCTTTGAGGGATGTTCTCCATCCAAACCGTAACACTAAGAAAAGGTAGAACCTCCAAGTTGTTTTGACTTGCATTTCCCTAATGACTAAAGATGGTGAACATTTTTTTTCATATACTATTGGCCACTTTTGAATGTTTCTGTCTGTATGTCTCTGTCTCTCTCTGTCTGTCTGTCTGTCTTTCTCTCTCTGTGTATTTCTTTTCTGAAGTGTCTGTTTGTTCATTTGCCTAGTTTTTGTTTGGGGTGGGGGGGTTAGGTTTTGGTGTTTTTTGGTGTTTTTTTTTTTTGAGTTCTTTATATGTTCTAAATAATAGTCCTCTCACAAAAGACTAGCTACCAAAAACTTTCTCCCCATTCTGTAGGTTGGTTTTCCACTCAGTTGATTGTATCCTGTGCTGCACAAAGCTTTTTAATTTAATGTAATCACATAACTTGATTCTTGATATTATTTCCTGTGCTATTGGAGTCCTATTCAGGAAGTCTTTCCCTGTGCTTATGGCTTCAGGTATTTCCCCTGTATTATCTTCCAACACTTTCAAAGTTTCTGTTGTTATGTCTAGGTCTTTGATCCCTTTTGATTTGATTTTAAACAGGTTGACAGTCTTCTACGAATGGATATTCAGTTTTCCCCATAATGTTGGTTAAAGATGCTATCTTTTCTCCAATGTGTGTTTTTGATCCTTTTGTCAAAAATCAGATGGCTGTAGGTGCATGTGGTTGCTTCTCTTTCCTCTCTTTTATTCCACCAGCCTGTGTGTCTGTTTTTGTGCCAGTACCATGTTGTTTTTATTACTATAGTTTTGCAGTATAACTTGAAATCTAGGATTGTGGTACCTCCAGCTTTACTGTTTTTGCTCAAAATTGCTTTGGCTATTCTGGGTCTTTTTTGATTCCCTATGAATTTTAGGGTTTTTTTTCTAGTTCTGTAAGAATGTTCTTTAGTATTTTAATAGGGATTACATTAAATCTATAGATCACTTTTGGTAATTCTGTCATTTTCATGATGTTAGATCTTCTGATTCAAGAACAAAGAATGCGTTTTCATTTTCTACAGTCTTCTTCAATTTCTTTCACCAGAATTTTGTAATTTTTATTATGAAAGACTTTACCTTCCTAGTAAAGTTGATTTCAAGTATTAAATTTTTTTTTTGAGCTATTGTGAATGGAACTGTTTTCCTGACTTCTTTTTTGGCGGGTTCATTATTGGTGTATGTGAATGATACTGATTTTTGTGTTTTGATTTTATATCCTGCCACTTTGATGAGTCTATCAAATTGGTAAGTCTTCTGGTGGAGTTTCTTGGGTCTTCTATATAAAGAATCATATCATCTGCAAATATGGGTAATTTTACTTTTTCCATTCTTACCTATATTCCTTTTCTTTCTTTTTCTTGCCTGATTGCCCTGGCTAAAGATTTAAGTACTATATTGAATAAGAGTGGTAAGAGCGGATACCCTTGTTTTGTTCCTGAATTTAGAGAAAATGATTTCAGTTTTTCCCCATTCAGTATGACATTGCCTATGGTTTTGTCATACATCACCTTTATCAATTTAAAGTTCATCTGAATTCTTATTGTAAAAGGATGTTGGATTTTGTCAGAGACTTTTTAGCATCTGTTAGAGATGACCATGTGCATTTTATCATTGTTTCTATTTATGTGAGGTATTATTTTTCTTTCTCTCTCTTGCCTGATTGCTCTGGTTAAAGTTTCGAGTACTACACTGAATGGGAGTGGTGAGGGTGGATACTCTTGTTTTGTTACTTATACAGGAAATGCTTTCAGTTTTTCCCTATTCAGTATGATGTTGGTTGTTGGTTTGTAATATATGACTTTTATCAGTTTAAGGTAATAACCTTCTATACCTACATTCTTCCGATGTTGTTATGGTTTTTATCTACCTGTCTTCCCAAAGCCTCATGCACTCATATGTGGGGGTTTGGGAGGTGATTGGTGTGTGATATTCATCACTGGATCAGTCACCTGATGCGTTTATAGCTAAATGTGATGTTGGGAAGTGAAGCCTGGTTGGAGGAGGTGGCATCACTGTGGGCATGACCTGGAAGGGTCTATCTCCTTCCCTTCTCCCTTGATCCCTCACTTCCTTCTGTCAACATGCCAGGAGATGTTTCTCTGCTGTGCCTCTTTGCCATGCTGTCCTGCCTTGGAGCCAGCCACCTATGGACTGAATCCCCTACAAACTGTGACTCAAAGTAAACCTCTCTTCCTATAACTTGTGGGTATTGGATATTTTGTCACAGCAACAGAAAGTAACTAGGACAGAGTTGTTGGGGGTAGGGTAGGGTTTTCATATATTTGTTTGTTTTTATTATGAAGGCCCTGCTGAATTTTGTCAAAAGCTTTATCTGTGTCTATTGAGATAATCATGTGCTTTTTATCCTTGATTCTATTTATTACATTTATTGATTTGTATGTGTATGTTGGACCATCCTTGCATCCCTGGGACAAAACCAACTTGGTCATTGTATATGATCTTTTTAATGAGTTGTTGAACTCTGCAATAATCTTGTTGAGATTTTTTGCATCTGTGTTCACCAAGGATATTGGCCTATAATTTTATTTTTTGTTGAGTCCTTATTTGGTTTTAGTATCAGGGTAATGCTGGCTTCTTAGAAAGAGTTTGGAAGCATTCCTTCCCTTTCAATTATATGGAAGAATTTGAAGATCATTGATCATTGGTATTAGTTCTTCTTTACAGGTCTGGTAAAATTCAGTAGTAAATCCACTGGGTCCTGTGCTTTTCTTAGTTGGTAGAACTTTTATTACTGCATCAATTTCATTGGTCTTTTTGGGTCTGTTTAGGTATTTTATATCTTCTTGTCTCAATTTTGGCAAGTCATATATGTCTAGGAATTTATCCATTTCTTCAAGATTCTCTAATCTATTGGGATATATTTTTTTCAAAATAATTTCTAGGGGCTGGGGATTTAGCTCAGTGGTTAGAGTGTTCACCTTGCAAGCACAAGGCACCAAGTTTGATCCCCAGCACCAAAAACAAACAAACAAAAATTTCTAATCCTCTGGATTTTAGTGGTGTCTATTGTAATTTTACCTTTTTAATTTCTGATTTTATTAATGCGAGCCCCCCCTTCAACAAGTTTGGCTAAAGGTTTGTCAACTTAATTTGTCTTTTCAAAGAACCATTCTTTGATTCATTGATCCATTGTATTTTTTTGTCTCAATTTCATTGATTTCTGATCAAATCTGTATTATTTCTTTTCTTCTACTGATTTTAGGTTTATATTCTTCTTGTGTTTTTAGGACCTTGAGATGCATCATTAGGTATTTATTTAGGATCACTCATTTTTCTAGCTATGGATATGCCCTATATCCATAAACTTTCCTCTTAGAACAGCTTTCATATCCCACATGTTCTAATATGTTTTCATTATTGTTTGATTCTAGTAATTTTTCAAGTACATATTATTCAATCTCCATTGCTAGTATACTTTCTCTCTGTGGTTTCTTTTGCTGTGATTTCTGGCTTTATTCCTTTGTGATCTGGTGGGATATGTGAGATTATTTCAGTTTTTATGTATTTATTGAGACTTATTTTTTGACCTAGAATATGGTCTCTTTTGGAGAACGTTCCATGGGCTGCTGACAAAAATGTGTGTTTTGCTATTGTAGGATGAAACACTATGAATATTTATTAAATCTGTTTGTTCCGTGATGTAGTTTAACACTGATGTTTCTTTTTTCCCCTGTTTATGAGAGTGAGATGTTGAAGCCCTCCCCATGATTTTGTTGGTGCCTGTTTCTCCTTTTATGTAAGTGTGTTTGTTTTATGAAATTGCGTGCACCAACATTTGGCATGTGTATATTTACAACTGTTATCCCTTCTTGGAACATTGTTCTCTTCACCAATAAGTTATGGCTGTGTTTGTGTCTTCTGCCCAGTTCTGGTTTGAAGTCAATTTTGTCGGATGTAAGCATAGCTACTCCTTCTGCTTGCTTTGGGGCTTCAGGTGTTTGGATTATCATTCATGCTCTATGTATGTCTTTGTGGGTGAGATATGTCTCTTACAGGAAACATATAGATAGATCTTGTTTTTTGATAAAATCTACCATTTGTATCCTTTAATTCAGACCATTAAGATGACTTACATGAATATTATTACTGAAAAGTATGTACTCATTCCTGTTACTATCTTTTTTCAGTGCTTGATTCATTTCTGTTTATTGTTTATCTACTCTTCCAGTGAGATTTATTCTTTCTGTTGTCATCGTGGTTAATAATGTCTTCCTCATTAATCCATAAGTATTTTCTGCAGTTCTGGCTAGGTGGTTTTGAATTTCTTTAGTTTACCTTTATCATAGGAGCAGGTCTTTATTTCTCCTTTGATTTTGAAGCATAGCTTTGCAGAATATAGTAATCTGGCTTGATGATTATTTTCTTGTAAGGCATGAAAAACATCACTGTAAATCCTCCTGGCCTTTAAGGTTTCTGTTGAGAAATCTGCTGTTATTCTGATGGGTTTGTTCTTATAAGTGATTTGGCACTTCTTTCCAGCAGCTTTCAATATTGCTGTGTTGATTATTATGTAGTTTGGAGATACTATTTTCTGGTGATATCTGTTGGAGTTCTAAATGTTTCATATAAATGTTTCATCTGCCTGTGCATCTGTTGTATTCCCCAGATTTCAGAAATTTTCTGCAACAATTTTCAGTGAATAAGTATTTTTATGTTGTTAGTTTCTACTTTAATTGCCTTATCCAGTCCAGTGGTTCTTCAGTTTGTTCTTTTAGAGTTATCTAGGAGCTCTTCGATGATCTTTTGAGTGTTCATTGTTGTTAGGTTTTTTTTTTTCATTATTACTGACTGAATATTCTACTATGTTGACCTTGTTTTCAAGTCCTGATAATCACTTCTTTTGATGTAAGACTTAAATTTTATTTGGCCTATTGAATTTTCTTTTCCAGAATTTTTCTTTTTCATAACTTCTTTTTCTTTTAAAAAGTTTTCTACTCTTTCACTAACCCAAGAAGACAGAGGGATAGTAATAATGTAGGGTAGAGTAGGAAATAAAAGGAAAAAAGTTTATAAGGAAAGTAAAAACAGATAGTGCAAGAGATACATTTTGATGGTAATACTTTTATACCATCTGGTTTAAGAGGTTATGTGAGGGGTAGGAAAGACAGAAGAAAAGGGAAGAAACCATTAATAGACATGAGAAAAGACATAGAAAATTTGCAGCCAGTTAATTAACTACAAGAAACACAAAGTTAGAAGACCCAAGAAACAATGCTTCATGAGGGAGAGCCTAGAAAGTAAAAGGTAAGACTCTATAGAAGCAAAAGCAATAATTAATATTCATACACACTTACGCCCCACACACTCAATTCTCAAAGAGTAGTGGGGAAACCTTAGAAATAGAATGGAAACCTTTTGTAATGGAAACCTTAGAAATAGAAAAGTTCCCAGGAAAAAAATATAAGCTATTAAAATTGACTCAGAAGAAATAGTTTCATTAATCCTAAGACCCTTAAAGTAAAGTAGGTTTTTAAAAAATATTCTGGCACCAGTCCTAAATAATTTTGTTAGTAATTTTATCATTCTTTTAAAGACATACTTTCTAAAATATATAAATAATTTTTCAGAGAAGAGAAAATAGTTGGAAGGAGAGCAATTCAGGAAAGTTAAAAATGTGTCTCTTTTGTTTATCTTAAAAATCCTAAATAAACTGTTATTAGGCCAAATCCAGTAATGTTAATAATGGTGATACACTTGGACCAAGTAGTTTATCTTGGGAACAGAAAGATAGTTTCATATTTAAAAGCCTATACACAAATTAAAGAAGAAAGCCATAAAAACATTTATAATAAATAAACCATAATAGATAGACATATGCCACACTGTGTTAAAATTTATAATTTAAGAAGAAAAGCTCATAATAAAATTTGAACACATGGAGGTATCTTTAACCTTATTCTGAGGCATTTCACTGGTCAATTCTTCCAGTACCAAAGAAATAACCCTCCTGTTGAGTAATCTCCCAAATACAGACATAGAAAGCATAGTCCAGGCTGTCCTATGCGTCTACCATTCACCTGATAAGGACTTTATAAGGAAGGAAAATTTCAAGATCACATGTATTGACACAAAATCCATGTTAAATTATTAGCAAACAGAAATCTATATTACCTGAAATGTGTAATACCTACTGATCCATTTAGACTTACTCTAGAAATAGGTTTGTTTAAATTCAAAAATCAAATGATATAATCAAAAAAATGATATAATGTATAACTTTAATGTAATAAAAGGAAGAGTCATGTGAACATCTCAAAACATGTAGTAAAATATTTGGTAAACTTCAGTGCCTAGTCATGATTAAAATTTCTTTGCAGACTAGGAAAAAACTGTTCCATTTGGAAAAAGGATGTCTTCAACACAACACGTAGCAAACATTATACTTAATAGTAAAATACTTAAAGCTTTCCACAAGACCAGAAACAGCAAAGTAATACCATTTATAGTCAGAATCATTTGAGTTACTAGTTCTAGCCTTGTTGCAAGGAAAAGGTCAGAAGTTTAAAAAAAAGATTGAAAAATTTCTTAGCATATTTTACATAGACTGTTTCAGTAAGTTTACAGATGAATGTTATTAGAATTAGTTTGGCAAAACCAATATAGAAAAATGTAGGATATCTCTAACAGTAACAAAAATAGAGAAAAGTTGACAACAACATGCAATAGCATAAAAAATTAAAATATTTAAGAATAAATGTAATTCCATTCCATTGAGATGGGAGAACATATTTTCTGTAACATCAGTCCTTTTAAATTTATGGAGGCTCTTGTATGACATCACATAAATGTACCCCAGGTAGATTCCATGTCTACTGAATGTAGAATTTGCCGTTGACAGTTCTTTTCTTTCAGCTCTTGAACATGTGGCCACTTCCTTCTGGCCTAATGGTTCAAATAAGTAGTCTGTTACTTAGTTGATGTCCATTATGGAATATGGAACATTTCTTTCTGGCTATTTTCAAAAGCCTTTGTTTATGTTTGGTTTTCAAAATTTAGTTATAATGCATCTTAGCCTGGCTCTGGTTCTTTTCTATACTGTTTGGGATTAGCTCAGTTGTTGGATCTGTAGATTTGAGTCTTTCATGGGATATGAGGCATTTCAGCTATTGTGTCTCCAAGCACATTTTCAGCCCCATTGTCCTTTCCTTCGCAGACTCCACTGCCGGGGGGTTGCATCTTTGTGTCAAGCTGACCTATTCCTGACTGTCTACCCATTGTTTTGGACTTCTCTTCTCACTCTTGGTCAGATGAGAGCTGGTGATGATCTGTCCTCCATGTCACTGATTCTCCATTTGTCTGCATTCTGTACTAACCTCATACAGTAAGGTGTTTGTTTTTGTTACTGTGAGTTTTAGGTCTGTAATTTCTACTTGGTTCATTTTTATAACCTCTGTTTGTTTGCTGAGATTCTCTATTTTTTTTTGTTTGTTTCAAGAGAATGTACAATTACTGAAGCACTGGTCTAGTGGCTCCTTCAAAGTCCTTGTCCAATAATTCCAGCATAGACCCCAACAAACTGTTGCATTTAGGTGTCCCTGCCAGACCCACCTGATAAGTCAGAAGAGAGCATGAGGCCACTGGCCTGCCTGCTCGTGTAGTTTGGAGGTATGGCACTGTCTGTGCTTCCACTTTTGGGTGAGGGCGTTATGCCCTGTACCTTACAGCTCCCCAAGCCCAGGGTCTTGCTTTGTCAGAAACCATCTGACCACTTTCAGAGCCCTCTGTGGTCACCTCCTGCACCATTTACAGGATTCATAGTGGTACCTGTGAAACTCTTAGTGGGGAGGATTGGAAAGAGAGGGGCCCAAGGCAGTTGTCAGTGCTGGTGGTCCCTTTGTGCCCTTTGACCTGCATTAATATTTCTAACATGGTGCTAACTTACTATTTTAACTTACAAATAACAATAACAAAAAAATATGTGCCTAAAGCTACAATATGTCTAAGGAATAACCAATTCTTTCCTTTCCTTTTCCTATATCTTTGGCTTTCTGCTTTTTGTAATAAATGTTGCATGACACTCCTCCTTAAAATGCTATTTTTTTTCCCAAAACTTAACAGTATTCTTAATTGCAGTTCCCGCATTTTTCATGGTGGAATTTAAGTTTCATCAGATAAGTGGTTTTTGCCCAGGACCTTGAAGCTCAAACCTCCCTTTACTCTGTGCTACTTTAGAGCAAAACATTACTTCCTAAACTAACAAACCCACAATAAATCCAGAATCTTGGTACATGAGTTTTAACAAGAATCACAGAAAAGCTATACAGAAAATAGTAATGGGAGAAAATCTCATACATTTTTTTGCTTTCCTAAAAAGTTCTTTTCATAGTAGAAGTTGTAAGAAGAAATTCCTGCCATCAGCTACTAATGTTCAAGGCTTTTCTTCCCTCAGTAGTTTGGCTAGGTAATCACAAGATGAAGGCCTGTGCCATCACACCTATACTTGGACATTTCTAGCCACATCACCAATGTTGGCGTCTTCTCAGCGCCACCTCCCAAGTGGCTCTGACTCACAGCCTGGTCTAGGACTTAGGCCCTTCCCCTTATTTCTGCAGGAGGAGATAGAATCCTTGCCCCACCCCAACCCCAAGGATCTAAGGAGTTCAGAGGTGGCAGGATTGCTGTGACCTCTTATAAAGGTCACGCTGACCAAATCATAGGTTAGTGGAAAGTCATGCAATTATTGTATTACCATAAGCAAATAAGTAGTACTTTGTTATTGTCTTACTTCAGTCTTATAAAAACATGTATTTCATATAATCAGATACGTAGGAAATAGGCTTTGGAGTCAGGCATATGTGGGGTTGGGTACTGGCTTACTGTGTGTGTGATCTTGGCATATCCATTAGCCTTTCTGAGCAATACAAACATGCTGTTGACCATTAAGGTTCTGAGGCAATTTACCACACTGCTCCAGATGATGGGCACAGTTGGGTGAACATAGAAATTAGAATCAAAGGGAAATCTAACAGGGGTTCAGCCTGCCCCTTTCCTCGGGCCTTTAGTGCCCCCCTGAAACCACTGCATGTCTAGTTTCTTGACTGCTAGGTGTTGCATCCGGGAATGCAAATAATTAGGTTCTTCCTGTCTTGTATTACATGTTTTAGTCATATAAGTAATTCCATTCTTCTGTTCTACTCTGAGAGTAAATCAGAAGCCAGTCAGAAGCTAGTGATTGCCTTGGTGCCCTCATCCATAGCAGAGGTACCAGCAGTGAATGACTGTCTGTCAGCATGAAGAATTCTGGTCTGGGGTACCAGAGGTAGAGTTTCAGGGGCATAAAGCAGTTTGCAGACATCTTCTAAGTGGCCTGAGTTTCTGCTGAAACAATCAAGAATGAGCTGTCGTCTGAGGAGCTAACGTTACTAACATAATTGTAAGGTGGTCCTTTGTATGATTGTAAATTGGGTTTGTGCTTCATCAATAAGCTTTTTGACAAGAAGCGTCTATCACAGTGGCTCTCTCATTTGCCACAGCAGAATAGAAAATGAAGTATCCCAATAATTGCATTATAGTTTCCTTCTTGTGGACAAGAAAGCAATGTGGTATAATTAGGTTTGATTGGAGTGCACGTTTCTGGTAAGATCTGAAATTAATGATGTTGCTATAGTGACACATCTGCGGCCACCAGTGCGTGAAACATAAAGTAATTCATTCGACAAGAGTAGACATCTGTTAACTGCAAGGATGCGGAGCATATTGACACTGATCAGAAATACTAGACGTTATGTGATAAATGAACAAATGATGCTGAAACAGGAGGACAGATAATTTGTACTTAATCTGCTGGGAGAACTTTAATCTTCTCACTGGTTGTATTTGACAGTGCCATTGTTTAAAGAACAATACTGCAGAGAACTCATAAATTTTAAAACTTAACCTGGGGTGCAGCCTATTAAAGCAATACATTAATTCCTTTGTTGGGGAGTTTTTATCTTCATGTAGAACAAAGCCATTACTAAAACACCCACTAAAACAACAGGTTTTTTAGGACTCACATTTTAACTATAGCATTCATTACCCAAAATGCCATGTTATTCAGATTTGAATCACATGTGAGTGTCACAGGACATCATCATCATGAAGGAGACGCTGTTGTCAGAGTTTTAAGAGAAGCAAAGCATAGTTTGTATACTAGTTAAGTGAATACAAAGCTTGCAGGTCTCACACGTAAGATTTAGGCATGTTTCTTAATATCTCTGACACTAGAGGACAACTGTGGTCTGTCCTATATAATGATAATAAATAGGATATTCAATTTCAATAAACACATGCAGCCTTACTGGTACAGTTATTCACTAAAGTGTGTACTTAGATGTGAATGCCATAATTAACATTTTGAGGGTATTTGGACCTCTCAAGTTCCTTAGCACTTGCAGTAGCTGAACAGATGCTTACAGTACTAGGAATCATAATTTTTTGAGAAAGCCCAATGTACATAGGTGTGTGATTAAATATAAATGTGATTGTGCATTAAATAACATCAAATATTTTTGAAGACCAATGCATACTTTAAAGTTCGTCGAGTCAGTCTTATCACTTGAGAAGTTTTGTTTCCATTCATTCATGGTGAAGTCTTAAGTAAGTACGTGTTTGGTGTAACCATTGATTATGCGTGGTTATTACTTTGCCTAGCTAGAATCTTCACAAGAAATTATGACACTCTCGCTAAGCTACTTGTCTCTGAATCATAGGCAGAGTTGCCTTTGTGTATATATTTAAATCACCTGCCTTCTCTTTCATTGTGGCCTAGTAGAATCTTGGTGTAGGACTAAATTACAGCCTAGTAACATCTGAAGAGAAGCTCTACATCTGCTTCCTAGTGTCTCCTCTGCTCAGTCATGGAACACATCTGTTGTCACCCTGAGAATGATTCCTGCAGGACTTTTTCCTTAGAAATCAATTTCCTCTTTGGCTGCTTTGCTCATTGCAGTCCCCAAAAATCTCTGCTTTATTAAAGAGCTGTAGCATTTTTTTCTTCCGAAATCATAAACAAACCTATTGTTATAGGAACCACATATTATAACCAAACTGCTGTTGTTCTGTTTGATGTGGTGGTGCTCTAATCATCTGATTCTTAAATTAGTTTCTCTCAAAGTTTCCAAAGTGAGGGCCTATTGATTTCTGTCATATCAAGATTTTAAAAATGTAGAAATCATCAACTGACTGAAATCATGAAAAGCATTTGAGGTAAGACGTGAAAGATTATTTTCTATTACTGGTACTTAACTGATTTACTATTGCTACATTGTGTACTACTATACATAAGGGTAAAGAAAGTCTGAAATTATTAAGTTAGAAAATAAAACACATCATTAAAATCATTAAGTATTTTCAAGTTTCCTTTTGGCATGTGAAGAAACTGCCCCTCACCTAAAGGACTATCTGCATACATATTCCAGTTTCTTTAAGCCTACAAGGTGTAAGTATACGTTATTCAAATGGAAAAATTACAAAGCCAACTATTCATTGTTTATTTCATGAGAAATGCTAGTCATTTGTTTGAATATATCAGTTTGAATATAAACTGTTTGAATATAAGCTGTTTATAACATGATTTATTAGCAACTTACACGTTTTAGAAGATGCACTTATTATACAGTTGTCTGATTCGAATGAGAAATTGTCAGGACTGTCACTCTTTTATACAGTATTTGGCATAGCTATTATACAGCTCTCACTACTATCTGAGTTCAACACATTCTCATGCTGGGCATGGTGATTGATGCCTGGAATCCTAGCACCTTGGAAGACTGAGGCAGGAGGATCGCAAGTTGGATCTCAACCTGGCCAACCTAACAACTTAGTGAGACCTCGTCGCTAAATAAAGAAATTTTTTAAAGGGTTAAGTATATAGCTCAGTGCGAAGACCCTGAGTTCAGTCAGTCCCCAGTACCACATAACAAACCAGCCAGCATTCTCATTGCCACAAAAAGCAACCCTCTACTCTTTGCAGTCATTCTTTTCCTTTTCCTGCAAATAGCCCCAGAAAACCCCTAATTTACTTTTTTGTCTATATGAATTTGCCTAGTATAGACAATTCATTTGAATGGAATCACACAATACGTTATCCTATATATCTGGCTTCTTTCAATGGCCAGAATGTTTTCAAGTTTTATCCGTACTGTAGCATGTCTCAATGCTTCATTCCTTTTTATTGCCAAATAATATTCCACTGTATGGATATAGCACATTTTATTCTCCACTTATGAGAGAATGGACATTTAGGTTATTTCTTTTTGCCTATTATGGATAATGCTGCTGCGAGCATTCAAAGTACTAACCAAAGCAATCAGGAAAGGAAAAGGAAGTGCCATCCATATAGTAAAGGAGAGTAAAACTGTTTATATGTGACACAATCTTGTGTTTAGGAAATCCAAAGGAATCACTTGAAAATCTGTTCATAAACAGGGTTAGTAAGATTGCAGGATGCAAAAATGAATTTTATATCTATACTTCAACAATGAGCTATCAGAAAATAAATTAAGAAAGAAATTCCATTTATAATGGCATCCAAAGGTAAAATACTTCTCATTGTTACGCAGAAACCAAACTGCCCAAATTGATCTACAGAATCAGTCTCATTACTTCAGAATACCTGTTAAGGGGCTGGGGATTTGGTTCAGTGATTAGAGTGCTTCCCCAGCACCAAAAAAAAAAAAAGAATACCTGTTAAAATCTCAGCTATCTTTGCAAAATTGACAAGCTGATCCTAAAATTTATATGGAAATACTGGGAGGACCCTTTATAGCTAAAACAATCCTGAAACACACAAAGTAGAGTCTCATTTGCACTGAACTACATCTCTTAATTTTTCACTTGATTTTAGCTAAAAGGCTGAGAAGCAATCTCTCTAATTTTAAAATTTAAGTCATCAAGACTGTAAGGATAGACACATAGATTGATATAATAGAATGGAGAGGCCATAAATAAATCCTTACATGTATGGTCACTAGCTCTTGACAAGAGTGCCAATATAATTCCATGGGGAAAGAGCAAACTTTTCAAAAAATGGCACTGGAGCAACTGGATTGTTATGTGCATAAACTAATGTTGGACCCCTATCTTACATCATACAGAAAAATTAACTTAGAATAGATTGAACATCTAAATGTAAAAATTTAGTCTCAAATAGCTCAGTCTTCACAAACTATTCTGAATCCTCTATTTCATTCTCCCCAGCTCCAGGTAAGTAAACAAATATAAGACTTCTAGGAATCTAAATATGCAGCTTTATAAACATAATCAAAAAGAAGGAAAAAATTCAAACCCGGGCTTCAGGTTTTTAAAAATTATTTTAAATGTATGCAACAATAAACACAGCATTTTAACATTTGCTATGTATCTGAAGTAACTGCTCACTGTATTTCAAGGACTCTTTCTGCATGTTTGTGCGTGTGTGCAATTATTCTCATAATTTTTATGAATAACAGTAAGAAACAAAGAATGATGAATAGCAGTAAGTCAGGAATCTCAGAACCTGAAGTATTATCATCAGGTTAAAGAAGAACAGCTAACTAAAGTTATCTATTAAAATAGTATATAGTCACTTTAGAACTCCAGATTTGGTATCTAGAAATAGTCTGAGTAGAGTGATTATAATTATCCATCTTTGTTTTTGGAATATATCTGTAGTCTGTGTGGGTTTATTGCATTTGGAAATGCCAGGTTTTTCTTCTCCAGTAATCTCTGGAAAAAGATGTCCCAAGTAGATGATATATTGCATGACTCAAATACGTGTAATATCGTGCATACTATCTACCATCCTTTTTTTTTTTTAATTAGACTCTTTGTCTTTATTCACCCTGTCCTCCTTTCCCTTCCCTCCCCTCCTCTCCTCTAACTCTGTCTCCTAACTACATCTACATCTCCAGCCTTTTTTGATTTTTTTTTCTTTTTAAATTTTGAGACAGGTTCTTGTTAAGTTGCCCTGCCTGAGCTAAACTTGGGATCCTCCTGCATCAGCTTCCCAGAGTGCTGAGATTACAGGCATGCACAACCATGCCCAGCCTTTTCATTCTTTTAATCTACAGCCATCTTGGCTCCTGGTTAAGTGGTGTGTTTTCAGGATAACACTGAGATAAAACAACTACAGGTTTCTTGAGGCTTTCCATTCAGCAGAAAAGCTAAAGACACAGAGACTGTGAGTATTAATGACCGCCATGTACAGAAAAGGACAGAGGTGCAGTGGTACCAGCACAATGTGGTTCTGCCCTTATAGCACTTTATATTGGCTGTCAGTGTATATTAGTTATGTATTTTAAATAATATGTATTTTTGTTTGTTTTGCAATATTGGGGGCTGAATTCAAGGCCTTCACACTAAGCTACATGCCCTGCCCTTTTTTATTTTTTTATTTAGAGACAAAGTCTCACTGAGCTAATTTGCAGTCCTCCTGTCTCAGCCTCCCTGAGTGCTAGGATTACACGCATGAAATCACCACACAGCTTTATAATTTTTATGAGAAACATAGTATATGGATCTCATAGTTCACTATGCTATTGTCTATTGTAATTTTGCTCATAATTTAATTTCATTTTCATATATAAACCTAATGATTTGGACCTTCTAGTTCAAAAGTTCTCTGTATTTGATGCTGTATAGTTTTGTAAATGCTCTTAATTAAAATTTCTTGTACTTTAGAATGTTATACAAAATATAACTACCTAGGGATTTAGGAGTTTATGTTTTGACATAAGACTCTATCATGCAATAATTATACCTAATCCTAACTTGATTTTGTAAGTAGGAAGGAAATAACCCTGACAGAATGTGTCCATGTGTACAAAGAGAAGCCCTCAAGGCAGTCGTGAGCTAAATAAAGGGAACCTCCTAAATAGGTCCAAGCTTCCAAGAGCTCCTTTTTAAAAAGATTTAGGAACTGGGTGTGATAGCATGTGCCTGTAATCCCAGCTACCAGGGAAACTGGCAAAAGTTACCATGAGCTCAAAGCCAGCCTGGGCTGCTAGCCAAACTTTATTTTGAAACAACAATAACAATAAAAACCAAAACAACAACAAACCAAAATGTTTAGTAACAGGAAAAATAATGTCTAGAAAAGGTCAAGCCAAGAACATTTAAATCTGGGCCCTTATGTTAAGTTTCATTTTTAAAACCTTGCAAAATCTTGCTCATGTTATCTCATTTTCATTTGTGAAAATGTACTTCACCACTGTATTTTTGGTAAAGTACATATAAGTTATGGCATGCTTTAAATGACCCAGTTCCATGCTGTATGTGATGTTTATACAGCTTTATCATGATTTATATTGAATCACTGTGTATAGACTTCAAGTCACACAGATTGCATCCTTGGGCCTGGTTGACATGTGAGTATGCCCTTTCGTGCATTGCTGCTCCACTTGTTCAGCACACTCACTTCTGCTCATGGATGTGCTGGCTGTGACTCTGTATCACTTCGCGTTGCTTTGCATCAATTGGCTGGCCAGAAGTATTTGCTTTCTTGCTTTCTTGGTAGCAGCCCCACTCACGTATTTCAATTCCTTTTCCTTTATTGTATAAATGAATGGAAATGAATAAATGAGTTGGCAATACTACCAGCAGTAAATATAGTTCTCATGAATATATCATGTTTGAAACACCATGGAAGTACGTGGAATAATTGGACCAAAGCAGCTATCATTTAGCTTTCATTATTTGAACCTCATCCAGTTGACACTGTATTTAGGAAAAATATCAAAGTGAAATCTATGAACTGCTGGAAACAGCATCCGCCATTGTGTCTAGAAGGTGAGGTACCATTATAGGTCTTATATTCTTGTTAACTCCCTGAAATTTACTATATTCTTGCTTGACTTATTGGGTGTAACCAGTTGAGAAAATGCTCATAGTGTGGTCCCCAAACGACTACACCTGGGCATCTTGGAAAGAGTCCCAGTTATTTCTCTTACCTCCAGATGTTCTCACTTAGTTGGTTAGGGTTGCCACCTACCTCAGGGTTTTCATCTCTGCATGTGGCTCCCATATACAGCCCATGCAGGATCCACTGGGATATACACACTTAAATTCACGAGATCCACGCAGACGGCATGTGAAGCCACAGAGCCAGGAGACCCTTCATCCCGCACACCCCAGGCAGTGCAGAAGCATCTCAGCCCATGCAGCCGTTGCCTTAATGTAAGATAAATTTGCTGCTTAAAGAAAAATTATCAATTAAAACCAAAGTATTTTATTATAACAATATTTAGGTAATCGTAAAGCTTCTTAAGTGTGTAAACATAGACAAGTTATATGTGAATAATGAAGGTTACTAGATTTTTTATGGGGAAAGTTAGTCTTTGACTAACTTAGTTTTAGGCTAATGACTTTAACAGGCTGGTCCTGCAAACATGATTTAAGACTTTCTATCGACCGTGACTCTGAACAACTCATGAGTACAATGTGATGACTGTTCACAGCATTACTGATCATCAGATGGTGTCAGCGGCCATAATCATTGGCCTGCCTTATGGATGTTAATATGATAGTATGTTTAAATTCAAAGTGTACTCCCTGAAATTCCATCTTTAAGAAGCTACCTCACAGAAACAAGATTTGATAGCTGCATTTTTAGTAACAACAAATTTTATGGATCGGGGTCAAGAATGAAGGGAGGGAAGTGGACGTGACCCACAGCATGATCAGTATCACAGTGGTGATAGGATGATCCTAGGGCTTGACTGCTATGCTTATTACACTGATCTACATGTATGATAACATGGCTGAGAACTACATATATGCACATATTCTTGGCTTGACATATAAAATACAATTGGTAGGGGAAACCAAGTAAAGGGACAAGAGACAGTTCTGTGTAACTTTCTGTGAATCTGTAATTATTTCAAAATCAAAAGAAAAAACACAGGTTGGCTTGGGTAAGAGTTTTGACAGAGGGAAAATAGTCATTGTGAAAGTTAAGCTGGATTTTCAACTTGATTGACTTTACAAACCACCCAGGGGATTAGGTGAATCATGGAGGTGTGAATTTGGGCACTTTTTGGGGTGCCTGGCCTCTTCCTTTCTGGTGCAGTTTCACTGCTAAACTTCTTGGCTACCATAAACTAAGTAGCTTTTCTCCCCCATCCCCTTCACCGCAATGTTTCTGCATTGGAGTCAACTTATCGTGGACTGAATCCTATGAAAATCTGAGCCAAATAAACCTCTCCTGCTTTGTGTATCTTGGGTAAGTCCCAGTGACAAAAAGCTGACAAATACAGTCATATTTCTTTTCAGTTTAATATTTTTCTTTTAACTAGAATGTGTCTCATGTAAAGTATATTTATCTCTCTGTCGTCAGTTCATTGATTAAACTAGAGAACTATAATTACCTAATGGGTTTCTAGCATTTCACATACTCAAAGTACAATCATCACCCTTCCATATTTCCAGCTGCAGCAAAGCGTGACAGATATGGTACCCACCAGGCTGTGCTTCTGTGAAGATTTGAGGGGATAGAATAATAGGGAAGAAGCTAGAACAGAGTGAATAAGCATGCTGATTTTTAGAGGTGGATGTCTAGTTATATGTGTTGGCTGAAAGGTCTGCATCAATTTAGGCATCCTTGTTGGGTGGATCAGAGAACATGACCTGGGGAGAGGGGCCCCTGCTGTGGGTATCACATCCTCTCAGGGATTCATCAATTGTATAGTAAAAGCAGTAGTTCATATTGGTGCATTCCCACATTTGGTTCTGATAATGTATTGGCCAAGCACAATTATTTATTTCAAAGATTTTCTTGCTTCTTTGACCAGGTTTTAGCTTGTTGTAGTCATCCTTTTCTTAGCCATTTTTTACCCAAAAGGTTTAGCCGTAGAATGATGAATGCTATATAGTTCACGTTTATTTTCATATGAAGAACTTAAATGTTGTGATTATTTTTCTTAAAAATTTTAAAACCTGTTCAGGCAGGGTGTGGTGTTATACACCTGTCATCCCAGCACTTGGGAGGCTGAGGCAGGAGGATCCCGTTGTGAGTACAGGGCCAGCCTGGGCTACATAGTGAGTTCAAGGCCAGCCTGAACTACATAGCAAGACCCTGTCATTCATAAATAAGTAAATAAGTATAAAAATAAAAACCCATTGAAATGTAAAGCAACATGTATCAGACAAAAGCTCATGTGAAGAGTCCAAGATGGTGGAGTTGATGTAGGCATCTCCATGACCAGTAATTGAGACAGCTAGAAAACAGGTACTCAGTAAAGGCAAAAAGAAGGGATCCAGGAATCATGAGAGAGGTTGGCAGGAAAGTTCAAAATCATGGCAAAACAGAAAGTCAACACAGACAAAAAAACAAAGCAGTCTGTAACCGTAACCCACTGTGGGGAGGGGAACTTGACTCAGCCAGCACAAGGCAAACCCAGAAAGGGTGGGCAACCCCAACAATAAACAGTGGACCAGCATTTCCAGCCTTAAGAAAAACCTACTGCTGTTGCAAGCTATAAACCCAGTGGGGGATTTACCCTGAAAGTGACCTTTCACGTGGCAGGCTAGCTTTGGAGAAGAAATCCATTTGCATGCTTGCCAAACCTAAGAGTGGTACAACCAGGAACCATTTTGAGAGGGGGCTTATTGTTTGAGGCTGAGCTACTCTGGGAACCAGAAATCACAGAACAGCATTTCAGGATCCTTGGGGATAATTTGCTGCAATGACTGGACAGGAAACAATCATAGAAGATAATCATGGAGAGAGGGAGGGCTAGCTGGAGACCTACTGAGAAGTTTAGTGTAGAGGTCACGTGTAGAGAGTATGGTGGTCAATAACACATCCCTCTGTAGTGAGGAGCCATACCCATCATGAGTAGTTTTTGCGGGGCTGAGGTCTAAAAGCACCAGGATCTAGCTCACTAGATTGCTTGGTTCCCCTCTAGCACAAAACTCAGTTGAATTTTTGCTTTCCCCACCTGCTAAAGTGTGTACATAGTGATGTGCTTCTGCTCGAATCCTTGCCATAATCTGGGTACACAGACAAAGAGACCTCTGGAGCAAGTAGAGCACCTCACTAGCCCACATGACACAGAGCAGTTTCACCACAGGAGTGGCTTGGAATGCACAAAAGGACACAAACAAGCACTAAAAGCCCCAGGGGTTATACAGCCTCAAAGTCAAACAGTGTACCATCAACTAGGCCCAGAAGGAGGCAGGGCAAAAGTCAGCACTCATATGGCAACAGGCTGTTATGTGGTGTGGAAACCGAACAGGTCCCAGTAGACCCATTGTCCCTCTCCCCTCAACAGATTCTATTGCTATAGGTCCTGGAAAGAAAATTCACTCATCCAAAATCTCAGCATGGAGGAATATTTTGACTGTTCTTTCCATTTTTTTCTTTTCTCATTTTTCTTTTCTCTTTTTTTCTTTGTTGTTATTTTCCTGTTTTATCTAATTTCATGTATTTTTCAATTCTTTAATTGAATTCTTTACTCAATTACTTTTTTTCTTGTCCCCTAATCTTCCTTTTCCTTTAAATCTTGTTTCTTATTTAAATCTTGTTTATGATTTTTCCCTGTCTCTTGCTCTGCCATTTTTATTACTGTTTTATTACTTGGAACCTTTACTAAATGTTTAGCTTTTCCATTGACCGCATGTAATTGTTACTTTTCTTTTCTTTTAATGGTAGTGTAGCTGTTCCTTTTAATTAATTTTTACTGAAGTTTATATGGTCGTCATTACAAAAGTGTGTTTCTTCTGTCAGTGCTGGGTATCAGGCCTTCAAAAGACCCTGACATAAATGTGGGAAAGATGGTCATCCCAACAGATGTGTAAATCTCACAAAATGTTTGGAAAAACAAGGCAACATGACTCCTCCAGAGGTCCACAACTCACCAGTAACTGAATGCAAAGATATTGAAATGGATGAAATGCCAGGCACAGAATTCAAAAGACTGACTTTTAAAATGATTAGTGACTTCAAAGAGGACATAAATGAGTAGCTGAATGAATTAAGGAAGACAATGCAGGAGATGAAGAGACATTTCAACAAACAAATTCTGAAGAACCACGAAGCAAATAGCCTAGAAATTAAAAACACAATAAGTTAAATCAAAACTCAGTGGAAAGCTTCGCCAAAAGATTAGATCAAACAGAAGACAGAATTCCCTGGCTTGAAGATAAGGTTGATGAATTATCATACTCAAATATAGTAATAAAAATAATGAACAAAACATTCAACAAAACTTATGGGTTTTTACTGTAGAAGAGTGTGCTGAGGTTCAAACTGAAGGCATAGAAAATCCATTCAATGAAATAATAGCAGTAAACTTCTTAAATCTTGGAGAAGATACAGGAGGCATTTAGAACCCCAAATAGGCATGACCAGAAAAGAAACTGTGTGAGATATATATAGATAGATAGATAGATAGATAGATAGATAGATAGATAGATAGATATAGATATATATATAAAATTAAAATGCTAACCATAGAAAAGAAGGAAAGAATATTGAAAGCTGCAAGAAGAAATACCAAGTCACCTATAGAAGTAAATAAATCAAAGTAACTACAGACTTATCTGCAGACATGACACAGGCTGTCTTCCTCAAGTGATACACCTGTCTGCTTTCCAGCCCTGTCTCTTGTGTCCCTACCTTCCACTCGTAGCAGTGTATCTGCATTCTCAGAACTAGGCAATTCCTAGCGCTGCCTCCTATGGATCACCACTGGGTAAAAGCCTTTTCTCTGAGTCCAGATTCATGGCTCCCGTCTCTCTCTCTGGAGCAGTCCTGCCTCTCCTAACATTTCCTGTGCCACATTTACTTCATTCTGCATTTAGGGCCTCCCAGAAGTAGGATCATTTCCTGCTAGTTTTTCTTTAGCTGTAAGGATCTTGAGAAAACAAATCCTGTTTCCTGTTCTTTATGTTGTAGGTACTTAATGTATTATCATATTCTTTGCAGTATCTATGCAAGACAGGATATGTTTTCTCTATTTTACAAACAAGTAAACTGAGGCACGGTGAGTTTGAAGCAATTCTGTGAGGTAACACAGCTCATAGATTACAGGCAAGATTTGGACCCAGTCCATCTGCCCCCAATCCCTATGTGTAGTGAGGCCTCTTAATGAATTTTTTGCCAGATTAATACTACATGAATTCAGAGTAATTTGAAATTTATGTCAGTATGAGTATTTGAGGGCTCTGACCCTATGCTGAGGACAGTGGCAGCCAGAGCATTGAATAGTGCAGGAAGAGCAACTCTAGGCTACATTGTGCAAAGCTGTTTTACATTCTAAGCAGTTTGTATTTAATGGCGTAAACAGTGGAGATTCCCTGATGGTTTTTAAGCCAAGGAGCAAATGAAGAGATTTTAGTTTTAGGAAGGCAGCACTGCTGAGAAATGGGTAAGAGAAGATTAGACCTAGAGTTCAAGAAACCGACAGAATCACAAATCAGGACAAGAGATGAAAAGGGCAGAACCAAGGGATTCCAAAATAGAAGCCTGAGAGGGATCCATGTGTACTGCATTTTTGAGGTAGAATTGAGAGATTTGAAAGTTGATTGAAGGAAGAAATCCAGGAAAGGGAGACAGGATAGTGTGATGGCAGTGACGGTAGTAGTAGCTATGGTGGGAGTAGGTCCAGCCATTTTAGGACTTGTTGCATTCACCATGTGGTCACTCTGCCATTTTCTGATGACCTTAAATCTGAGTGGTGAAAGGCTTGCCTTTATTAGGCACTGCCCTGTAAGGGGAGCACAGTGACTCAGAGGATGCTGCTAGCTAGGAAGATGCACAATGCTAAGGGAATAGAGGCTGAAGATGTGAGTTGTGCATGGGTGGCCATGAAGTGTGCATGTCCAGCAGCACAGGAAAGCTCCTTAGAGACAGTGGGACTTGGGCCAGGTGCCTTGAGATAGTGGACACAGCCCCTTGGTCTTGTGAAATAGAATGTCTCCACTCTGAGTTAACTTTGTAGTGGCAGCAAGAAAATCATTGCAAGGTCCTCAGTGGAAAAATCTAATGTTATTTCTTTATTTAGGGGTTTTGAGTACTTGTATAGGTTGTCTAAAAACCTAAGGAGTTGCTCATATTCTTGGTATGTGCTGTACCAGTGTTTATTGTAATATTCCTTAACTGTACTGCACATATAAAATGGCTCATAATACAAAATTAGGTTGAAGGAGTGGCATTAATCATACCCTATTTACAAACTGCATAGAACGTATCAAACTTCCTTTGCTTGCTAAAATTACACTCTATCAGAGAAAAAATCTGAAGAAAATTCATCAGTTATGTAATCTGATAAGATATTCTTAATTTAAATAACACATTTAAGTGGAATTTAAGAAAACTCACTGGACACATAATAGAGGTGAACTTTGTATTTATTCTAATATAAGTTAACATAACATTTCAATGCCTTTTGACTGTAGGTAATAACAGAAATCATATTTTTATCAGGTACTTTATTAAACCATTTATAGGGCTTCCCTACTTTATTTGGAAGCTTGATTGTTGCTAACTACATTATTTAATATCACATAGTATTTTAAGTTGATTTTAAGAATTTTATGTAAATAATTCTACTTCACTTAAAAATGAGAATGCAGTAAACTGTTTACATAAGTTTGTTTCTTTTCCATTCACATTTATAAAACCAAGGAGGCATCTATTCATTGCATGTAGAGCACAGCCATTTTGAAGGGTCTGTGTAGAGCTCTGTAAAACTTATAAAAACTGACATACATCCCCAATAGTAGCCACCGTGATCATTTATCAAAACAGCGTCTAAATAATATGAAATGTAGACTTTCTTTTTTTTTTTTTTAAGTACTGGGGATTGAACCCACGACTTTTGCATTGAGCTACATCCCTTGTTCCCCTAGCCCCTTTTATTTTTATTTTGAGACAGGCCTTTTAAAGTGGGCTCTGTGTTCTAGTGGCAGCCTGTGAATCAGTGGCCTTTTTTTATTTTGAATACAAATCTTAACCATGGGCTCAATAATTATTTTCAGTAACATGTATAGCAAAGAAAACAGAAATTAGTATCATATGGTATTTTGTGAGCATGTTAAAAGATCAATTTCCTTTGCTTCTGATTAGTGGAGCCATTGTGCATGTTCACATTTGCCACTACATCAGTGTTAGTCATTGCTAAAAGTTCTTGGGGACAAGTGCAGAAGCCCCAAGGGATGACAGGATTAAAGCACAGCATATTGCACCACGTTACATTCACGTTCTTAAGGAGGTTAAACTTTCTTGTGTGGCTTCACTTCTGTGAAATCAGGTAAGCAAGTTTATGCATCTGTTATATGTATATTTGTAAATTAAGTGTGATACATGATACATGGCCCAACTTTACTGGCAGTCCTGGTAAATAACCCTTTTGATTCTGCTGTGTTGTGCTGAGGAGCAAGCATTAAATAAGCACATCCTGATAGCTCTCCTTTAGCTCAACTAGGGAAACTGTATCCTCTTTCACAAACTTCCTTCCTGTCATTCCAAATGATATGAATGTGTGCAAAAAGTTAAACACATCTGGAATATGTTACTTCAACTAAAAATACTTAAGTTTTCAAAATAGATTTTCTTAAAACTGATAGACACCTTAATTTGGGGCTAGTTGATATCTTTTTGAGGCAGTGCTCTGTGCTGTAATTATGAAGCTGGTGACTCAGTTTTCTAGTTTTATGCCTGCCTCTTTCAGAACAAGCAAAAGTTACATTTGTACCAAATAAGAGATTTAAGTTGCAAGGGAGAGCCTAGACCAGTGATGGTGAACCTTTCAGAGCTTTCAGTGATAACAAACAGCCCACTGTAGCATGCATGCCATTGGTTTGCCACCACTGGCCTAGATTTTCTTCATTTAACTAGAGCTCCACCCATTGTTAAAGGTTGTTAAAAGGGGAGCTTTACTGCTCAGAAGAAAACTTCTCACTCCTGTATCAAGATGGAAGTGGTAGCAAAGAATATTCTGTAGGTGCTTTGTGTCTCACAGAATGCTGGCCCACAGGTCTGAAGAGCAGCATCAGGAATGTAAAGCAGCATGGCCTTCCTTATGTTGCCTGGGTTAATTAGTGTTATTGCCTTTATTTTAGGAACTCTTACCCAGAATGAGATGATATTTAAGCGGCTCCATCTGGGCACTGTTTCCTACGGAACTGACACGATGGATGAGATCCAGAACCACCTCCTTAATACCTACTCACAGGTACGCGGTTTACCTCTGAATGTGCTCTTCTTTCTGGAGCATCCAGCATTTGAGCTAAACTGAGTCTGTTATGTGCTGATCTATAAATTAGCAATCTTCTGATTATTTTAGCTTTCATTATTGTGTTACCTGTCATCAATTCTAATATGTAAGTCAGATAGCTCTGAATAAGAATGTCTGTGTCAGTGTAGTTACAGAAGGCATAATGGGCCTAAACTGTTTATTCCTATCGTTTTCTTAGGGAATAATTTGTAAAAATTTACTCTCTTAAGAGTATTTTAGGGGCTGGGGATTTAGCTCAGTGATTAGAGTGCTTGCCTTGTAAGCACAAGAGCCTGAGTTCGATCCGTGGCACCACAAAAAAAAAAAAAAAAAAAAGGAGTATTTTATTAATTACTATAACTTATTAAGAAACATACTGATACAGCATTGAACTGAATATCCTTCAAATACTGTTAACAGGGTAAATTTTACCTTTATTTTTATTTATCTGTTATGGTGGTGGGTATTAAACCTAGAGCCTTACCCATGTTAGGCAATCACTGTACTGCTGAGCTATATCCCCAGACAGAATATTTATTAATAAAAGAAAAATATTTAAAAAGAAAAAGAAATAAAGCTTTTCTTCTAGGAATCTGTCTTGAATGAAGTAGTACCAGGTGACATTTTTTTCAAAACATTATTCATTGTATTTACATGATCCACAAATTGGATTATAATACCTCCAAATAAGTTATTTTACTAGGAAAAACTTAAAAACAGAAAACCTAAAGAATTATATTGAAATAACAAATTTTTAACATTTATATCCAAGAGGATTTTAAAGAACATTTTTACTAAAAGCTGTCTGGAGGCTGGCCAGGCAATAATTTGTATGTAAAATTGATGTCACTCCTTGTTTGTGTTCTATTTTATTATTACGATGACAATAGTAGTCTAGTAGGTCCACTGTAATGTAGCACAAATCTTTTATAACCTGATTATATTTTCCCACTGGAAGCCTTTGGTGATAGAGGGCATAGTCTTTAATGAAATTTGTGTGAAATTAAATTATGCAAGCATCAGTAAGCATAACATAATTCAGGAAAGGAAAGTGGCTGGGCTTCTCCGCCGTAGGAGTGGTAGCAATGTGAACTGAGTACAGATGCAGGGCTGCTGGGCTGCTGAGAGCAGCCCCAGCCCAGCATTAGGTAGCACTGTTATTTGATGGGTAAGGACTCATGGTTTCGTGGCTCTGTACACCCAATCCAAATAGCAGACCTTGATTTCTAAGGATTATTGTGAGCTCTCTGAAGTTACTGAGAAAAGTGTGGGCCAGTGTGAGCCAGTGTGAATCAGAGCAGTGTTAGAAGATGAATAACTGAAATCACCACTTTGGAAGTGATAATTCACTCACACATAGCCTAGTCTGATGAGAGCCAAAAACACTCTCAGGGTGCTGTGAGCAGCTACTTCACCATAACATGACTTTGAAATAGGACTGGGCCATTCTCCCCTGAAGGTACCCACTAATCTGTCTAATTATTGTTAGCTACTAAATCTGACCATCCAAAATCAGAGACTACTGCAAGCCCTACGTTATAAGGGCAGATTCTTAAAAATTCCATCCTGCTTTTAGCTTTACCTTATTTTGTATACAACATTTTTTGGGGGGAAAACTGAAAGCCATTGTGAGCATACCATTCCATTTTGTTCTTTAACTTGGTCAGTTTTTAGAAGGAATGAATAAACAGGAATTATTGAGGACTTAGCAAATCAAAGTTGTAGTTGAAATGAATAAAGTAAAAGGAGACTGCCAGGTTTGAAGTATGATAGCAAATATTTTGGTATATCTGGCAACCCGGAAATATCAGAGCATTTCATATAACTAAAACAAAAAAAGTAAATCATATTAATGGATGCTGTGTAAGACATAGACTCAAATCAAACCAAACCACATTTTTTATTCCTTGATTTTTATCATAGCTTATAATTGATAATTCCTGGGTCAACCACCCAGTTCTCTAATTTTTTGTGACCTTCCCTGCTTAAGATGCATCCTCAAGCAAGTGGAAACTACTCCAGTTCAACACCACCAAGAAGAGCCCAATCCTTAGCTCCCAAAGTTAGGAAAAGTGTCAGCAGTCGGATCCATGAAGCAGTGAAAGCCATTGCTCTTTGTCACAATGTGACCCCTGTGTACGAGGCTCGGGTTGGCATCTCCGGAGAAACTGAGTTTGCTGAAGCGGACCAAGACTTCAGTGATGAGAATCGCACTTACCAGGCATCCAGCCCCGATGAGGTAAGTCGTACCCCTTAAAGAATCTATTTACAGGATCTGTTTTTCAGAGTGCAAAGCTGTGGTCTCTTTGCTAGGCTCAGTGGGCATGAGGACTTATTCTATAGTGTACCGAGTGAAGGGACTGTATCCCTGCCAGACTTCCAGAGCCTGCTGTACCTGAAGGTCAAAACCCACCTGCTCCTTCTAGCATACGGCCCTCTTGCATCACTCGGGTCTTTTAAATATGGACCTTTTGTCCTAATTGGTCAATATTTAGCAGAATACCTGAGAATAGTTAACAGGAAATAGTAAGAAAAAAATCAGTTTTACTGATTTTATAAACTAACTTGTGACAAAGCCAAATTTTAATAAGGCTGTTGAAACTTGGGACTATTATATGCTATACTGTTCAATTTCATCTTATCTCAAAATGAATCATAAGATTTGTGTATTTCCAGTTATTTTGTTAGAATTTAAATATAATGTATCTATTTGAAAAGAGAATTAAGGATGTAAATAATTTCAAAATCTGTAGAAATGACATAATCTTAAATCTGGTAAACTAGTCATTTCTAACTGTATATCACTCCTTTATATCTAGACTAGTAAAATTCACTATTAAATTATTCCACTTCCTATGTGGTCTTAGCATATTTTGTATCAGTTTTTGTTTACACAGTATCTCTTCAAAGTGCTTTAGATCATCCTGTAAAGTGTTCAAGCAAGCTGTAGAAGCAGTATGATCAAACTGGCTTCCTCAAGTACCTTATGAAACTGAGTCATAGTAGTAAATAATTGGAAAACACTGTACTTCCAGTCAGAGTAAAAAGAAAAAGTGAACCTCGTGTTTTAAAAGGAGATGGTGCTTATGGCTAACAAGTTTATTGCAAAAGAGGAAAAGTCTTTTTGCCATAAAGCATCACAGTGAAGAAACAAGGTGCGTTCTCACTTGGATGGGCAGACAGTAAAGAGGCAGCCTGGAGAAAACTGAGAATACCTCAGACATTAAACAGAGTCATCGTATGGCCCAACCAGTTCACTCCTAGGCATATACTCAAGAGAAATGAGAATGTATGTTTACACAAAAACTTGTACATGTATATTCATAGCATTATAGTTAACACGTAGAAACATCTCAAGTGTCCTCCAATAGATAAATAAAACATGGTCTGTGCACATAGTAGAATATTATCCATTCAAGAAAAGAATGAGGTACTGACACATGCTGCAGTGTGAACGAGCCTGGAGAATGGTATGCTCTGTGAAAGAAGCCTGTGACAAAGGCCACGTATTATATGATTCCATTTATATGAACTGTCTAGAACAGGAAGCTCCATGGGGATGGAGAGCAGATTAGTAATTGCCAGAGGGGGCAGGGTGATAGTAAAGGGTATAGGGGTTTCTTTTCCTGGGGACTTTTTTTTTAATTAATTGTTATGATGCTTATACAATTTTATAAATATACTAAAATTCATTACATTTAAATGACTGAATTGCAGTGGTGGCGTGTACAGACTCTGTGATCATGTGCAGTCTGGAGTATAGTCTATAGTATAGTATAGTATAGTCTGGAGCACTCTCAGTACATCCTTATATTGCTGATGAAAATGAGTAAGTTACAGCTGTGAGTTTATTAACATGTTAGGAAATTACTCGAACAAATTTAGAGCCCCAGGAAGAGAGAAGGGAATAGATGAATGTGTTTTCAAAACAGAAGAGGAGCTCTGCTCTCTGAAGATGTTTGAGGATAGGAAGCAACTTTTATTTTTCGGATGCCCAGAAGCAGGAGTTTCTTGTATCTTGTGCACACTTCCGGAAGCAGAATTATTCTTTTTTTTTTTTTTTATGGCTAGAACAAACCAATCATAACTCCTTTTCCAAGAAAGTTGACTGCAGCTGTGTCTTGACACAGGTTAGACTGTGGAGAAGATAGGCAGTGGTGTATTTTTGTGCAGACCAGGAACCTCTTCCTAGGGTAGAACAGATTTTCATGTCAGCAGGGTTCTTAATCCTGTGTGCACCAGTTAGACTTCTAGACCTTTTTCCTTTTTTCTTGTTTAATAGCTGTCTTTTGTATATACATGTTAGCACCTCAAGTCCAGAAATGATGCTTATCCATAGATCTAGTGGTAGCTGCCAGTACTCTATACCGAAAATCCAGAACATCTCAACTACAATGAAGACCTAGTTCTATAAATCTTTCACTTTGCCTTATTTTGGGGGTGAAGCCTGACATTAACGTGATAAAGTGGAGCAGATATGAGGATATGTTACGCTCTCCACTGGTGATTAAGTTTTTTGGACACTTTCAGAGCTGGTAATTCAGCAGCCCTCCTCAAGTTGTCAAGAGCACATAAAGACAGTAAAATGAAACTCTGTATGAGCAGTTTTATGATATTTTATAAAGTATATTACTGGTATTCTTTGAAGTTTATTTTTAAACTTCAATTATATAGAGATTTCCTTTCTTTGTTTGATCAAGATATTATGTTACTCTAGCTAAAATAAACCAATGCAGAAATTTTAACATGTCATTAACCACGTTAGCGCATAAAGCTGGTTCAAAAACAGATAATACAAAAGTGGTTTCTTTTTTTAATTTGGAAAGCTAAGAATGTTTGATTAGTCACCTCTCCTCAGACTCAGCATATCAAAGATCTCTTTGATTGCTTTTCTTTCTCCCAAGTCCACAGCCTTTCTGTTTACCATGCAGTCCTTCGCAGTACCACATGATCTTACTGCCACATGTGGAAGGAGGCCTGCATGCTTTCCTTTCCTTAACCTCATTGTCTGGTCCTATCAGCCACCACATTTGAGTCTGCAACTCTCATGACTCCTCTCATTCTACTGAATGCATTCTGTACAGCTGTCCCTGGATTGCTACCTTCAGGAAGCCTTTTGCTTTTGGGCCCACAAGGCCTCTTCATTACCTGAAGCCTCTCTGTTTAACCCACATGCCTGCAGCTTATCTCTGGTGATTCCCAAATGTGAGCCACTTGAATGAGTCCACCCATACAACTCTCAGAGCCCCTGCTACACTATCTGAAGTGCTTTCCCTGACTCATAAGCAACAAGTAGTGGTGGGCATGTCTGCAGTGGCTGGTACTTCCTGTGGATTTGGGCAAAGGGACTTTACTTTTTTCTAAATATTCTTGTTTTACTATTTGAAATTTTACAGTATACTTTTATAATGAGAGTTTCTTAATAAAAAGATAAACAAAGGTGAAGTAGCCGCAACTCCACACCAGCTCGGCACAAAGCTATCACCTGGGTTGTTGGTTGGTATGTCTTGGGACACCTCCTGAGCTTGTCAATGGCTCTGCATCCTTGGGATCCCTTGGTTCCTGCGACACCCAAGTTGCGCTCTCTGTGTGTCCTTCTCCTGCCACTCATACTTCAGATTCCTTGGAAAGCAGCCATGCCTCAGTACTGTTGTATTCACTTATGACCATGCTTGGAATGTTAGCTGACCACAGTAGACTCAAGCTGTGTGGGAAACAGACTACTGGTTATTTGGAGATAGGGAAATAAGCATATGGTTATCTAAAAACAGTCTTGAAGGAAGGGTGGGCCATAAAGCCATATCACTTGAAGGTCCAATAGTAGCTAATTCCTGTAACTCAGCAAGGCTGCCTCCAAAGTTTAGAAAACATTCATGTCTTTGGTACATAATGAAACTTCAATGAAGAATTTAAATTCTTTCTTATGAATCACATTGCCACTTCTCTGATTTCAGAAAACCCTGACACAGTCTGAAAATTGGTATTAGTTAGCTGTTGATGATTCCCAAGGCATTCCAGAATAGAAAGGGATGAAGAAGGGAAATATGGGGACTGGGGCTCCATTCTTTTCTTACACATTCATTATATTGTACCACTTCCTAATTGTTTACTCAACTGGGCATGGCTCTCAGGGTCCCTTTCATCATCACTGTACTGGGTTTTATGATGTTAACAATAAATATGTACAGATTGATGGTAAGCATTTTAGTACAAATTTTGGGATCAGAGTGTGTACTGAAGTTTTTGTTTGTTTGTTTGTTTTAGCTGCAGGGGGGTACCTAGAAGAAAATGCACACTCAACAATCATAAGCAAATTTGAGGATCTAAAACTGACAAGATGTATAGACTTATCTGACATACATTCCCAAGGTCCTGGCATTCCAGTGCAGGCTTTGAGATACATTTTGCAAGAAAACAGCTATCATTCTTTTTCTTATAAAGAAACCGTTGAATTCATTGTTTATTCTATTATAGCACTCTAGAAATCTTCAACAGTTCTGTAAGGTTATATAATGAGGAAGAATTCTTTCCTAGTCATAAGCATGGGACACTTAGGTGAGTGATCTTTTTTCCAAGGAAAATTTTACTGAAAATTTAAAAACTATTACACATTTACCTTATTGCTTACCAAAAGAAGTATGAATTTTGTTGGAAATACATGGAATTTTTTTAAAGTATATATATGTCATAACACTTTTTAAATCTTAACTCACATTTGAGAGAGATTTCATTGATTTGATGATAAAGAATTTAGAGAAATCATAACATAGAAACTGCTAACAGGTGTAACACTTGCCTTGTTTGGAAATTGGACAGTGGTTAAATGTGGTAGAACATTAAGTAATCTTTTAAAAATCCCTAACACATATCATAAATCTGAAAATAAAAACAATAGACTCCACCATACTTTTTAAAAAGCTGTATTGATGTGATGTTTGCAAATCCCCAAAGCCTCAGGAAAATAATCTAAATGGTTCATTATTTAGTTTATTGAACTTCATTGCCGTTAGGTTGACGGATGATTGCAATGTTTTCCAATCACCAAAGTACCGTTTTAAAAGCATTTTTTTATTGAATAAAGTGCTTAGAATATTGCACCCTGGAGCTTTATTTAGGGAAATGGTTCATTTGGTGTTTTCTGTTTAACCTCAGCTTTGACCTATCAGAAAGAATATGGTTAATAAGCAACATTGTCATTTAAGAGACTGAACTATTTTTATACATTTCTTATCAACACTATACTCATATAACCCTATTAGTTCACGGCTCTTGTGTCATCCTATTCTTTAGAAGGAATGTAAGTTATTAAGTAGAGTTTTACGGCTTTTATACATTCAGCATTCACACTATCGCCACACTATTGCCACACTATCGCCTATAACCTATCTGTTTTTGTCACTTGTGTCTTCTTATTCCTAAAAAGAATGTAGTGGAGTGCTCTGTTTTTGAGTCTCTGGTAGGACAGTTTGTATTCTTTACAATATAGCTGTCTTCGTTTTCTTTTTCTTGAAATCAAAAAGGATCTTTTAGCTAGACATGTGCACAGATGAATTTTTATTATACAAGTAATGGAATTCTAGAGGAATTAATTTTAAATCCTTAAAAGTCTTCTGAGGCATAAGCATTAAATACTTGCAGTGATGTGTCATATGTGGTATGTTTGGGGATACTAGAAAGTTAGAGAGTGGCGGTGATGTCAAAGTGTAAATAACTGATTCTGTATTCATGATGTGGAACCTACTTATACCCCGGTCATTGTTTCTTATGATAAGTGATCAATATTTCATTTTCTCTAAGAGAGTAGAAAGTTCTGCTTGCCTGTCATTTGTCTCTCCAGGCTCAGCATAGCAAGCTCCAGCTGAGCAAACATTAAATGCTCCCTGGAAATTCCTTTACAGTATTAAAATCAGGCCCACTTCATTGTTTAAGCATATATCCAATACAGCTGCAGAAAACCAGTACAGAACTCATGTCATGAACAGTCATAAAAGGATACAAGACTAGAGCCTCAGAGTTCAAAGGCCGTCAACACCAGTGATCGAGGAATAGTGGGACTGAAATTTTGAAGACCTCTGTAGGTTGTGGTTCAAAAAAATTGATTGGCTGTGATTTCTAATGACTGCTTACTCCCATAAACTAGCTAGCTATTAGTATTCTTTTCTTCTCTTTGGCTCTATTTTCTCACATCAGTAAGTTCTGTATTTAAATATTATTTCAAAATGTAGCTACCATTGCCTTACTTCAGCATTTATATTCAAGAATCAGTTAGGATTAATGACAAACCACAGTGGATTATTTAAAAATAGAAGACTGTTATGTCCTTAATAGCATTGCTTTTGGATTTACAGAAGTACGGGGTAATGTATGTGATGTGCTATATTTTTTAATTCATTTTATTGTGTGTGCCTACTGAAGCAAGACTAATTGTAGTGGTTTGTCGATATATTTGTGAAGACCAAATCATTGTCAGTGACACAAAGCCTTCACTCTGTGACCTTCAAGACCAATAGAGAATAAATACTACATAGCCTGTCTGTGAATATCGATTAGCAGTTTTTCCAGATGATCAAATTGAATTTTAAGTTAATAATTCTGTTAAATTATAACAATGATTGTAATAACCACAATCAAAATGATGAGATGTCAATGATTAAATCATGATTTATAAAATACGTGGTAAAAAATGTATCCTTAGAATAGAGCTAGCAGCTTTGTATATGTAATTGTTAATATAAAAAGGAAATTTTTGCTAAGCTTTTCAAGATTAATAGCACAAAATTTTTAGATATGGAATTGTAGAGAAAATTAATATTAAAATCTTGTCCCATATTTTATTTCCTCTTGTATGATATGTGTCCTGGATATACCTTCCTACACTATTTATAAGTGTGAATATGTAAATAAAGTTTACCTTTGACAAAGGCAATTTAGTGTAGTAGTAAATGGCCTATGGAAGAGATTTAGCTTAGGCTCTCACTTAAATATATTTTTTACATTCACATTTTCATTTTTTACCTTTTATTATTATCAGTAATCTCAATACATATTAGAAATTTCTAAAAGCTATCCTCTTTCTACTAAAGAAATTATGTTTTTAATTATAAAACTTACCACAAGGAACAATATCTAAATATTATTCTAAATATTAGTGTCCAAATATGAGTTATGTATTGTATTCATGGGTTGGAAGACTTCTGAAATGTCAGTTTATTTTCTATAAAGATTCCAAGAGAATTTCATGCAGAAAGAATGTCCTTTAAATAGTGCACAAAACAGCCATATGCAAAAATGGAGCCTTTACCAATACTGTTCAGCAGATATAAAATTAACTCAAACTGGTGTAGGCCTAAATGTAAAACCTCAAAGTATAAAAATTTCCAGAAGGTCCTCCACAGGAGCAAGCAGATCCTACCAGACAGGTGGTGCCACTCCCCCATGCAGGCAGGCAGACCTGCACAAAAAAAGTGAAGCCCATTCTCCAGTTAAGCAGGCACGTTCACTGAGTGTACGGTGCTTCCGGACACAAAGGCACAGCCACTCCCCCACTCCAAGCTGGCTATACAATTTGCTCTCCCACAACAAGGGGCAACAGAGGCAAGGACTAACCAATGGACCTGATGCTGGACTAGAAAAACTGGGGAGAGAAATAAGTAACCAGACCACATAAGTGGGGACATTAAGTCCAACAGTCTACTCCAACCTCTACCTTACTGCCTACATCCAGCACAGACCAATGTGCTAATTGTGTTCCTTATCTCCCAGTGGGAGAAAAGATACGCCTTGGCTTAGACAGTAACCACAATCTGTGGGGAACAGAGAGAATTCTGGTTCAGGGAGGGCACATTGAAAACCCATAAGCCCTAAAGGTAAACACAGAAATTCATGACTGACTACATCCCAAGACTGCAGATCTTGCAAAGAAACCACTCATTAAATACCACAAGAATTTTTTCTTTGAGTCACATCTTCTTTTTGCTTTTTCTATTTTTTATTTTTCTTTCCTTCATCACTGGGGGAGGTGCTGAGGCTTTTTCTCCCCTCTTTCCTCTTTCAGTTTCTCTCTTTTTCTCTTTTTTTCCTTTCAGCTTTTTTTCTATTCTAATCTTTGTGTTTTTCCTCTATCTTTTTTCTTCTTTTTCTTGTTTGTTCTTTCTTGCAGCTACTCTCTGTCATGATTAATTTCCTTTTACCCTTAATAGAGCCCCCTGTGTTATTGTTCTCTCCTTCTAACCTGTTGATTAATTTTTCAGATTTGCATTTTGCTTTTTTCAATCCCCAGTTCCCCACACCCTTTACTTTTACTAATATAACTACTAAGGATTATGAATCTCTGGATAGTTAGTTAATTTTATACCATTGATGTTGAATACTATTATTAATAGAGGTAAAGTTGTTCCATTTAGTAGATATTTACTCTCAGCCAATTGTGAGTATTTGGTTTGTCTTAGTGATAGACCTCTTTTCAGTGGTTAAGAGTGGTACTTTACTTATCAGGTCATAGCTCAATAAAGTTAGAAATAAAGACAAAAGAAAGCACAGAAAGTATGCAAGTCCATGTAACTAACAGTACACCCTTAAATAAACAATGAGTTAGAGAAGAAACCAAGGAAAAACTAAGGTAGTTTCTAGAACTAAATGATAGTGCTAGTACAACATACTAGAATTTATGGGACACAATGAAAACAGTCCTTCAAGAGGGAAGTTTATAGCTGTGAATACCCATATCACCAAAATAGCAAGCCCAAATAAATAACAGTGCACCCCAAGGTCCTAGAAAAACATGAACAATTCAAATCCAAAGCTAGTACAAGGAAGGAAATTACAAAGATTAGGCCAGATATCAATGAAGTTGAGATTTAAAAAATGAATCAAAAAATTGGTTCTTTGAAAGAATAAACAAAATAGACAAAACCTTGGCCAATCTAAGAAAAGGAGAGAAAAGACCCAAGTCAATGCACTTAGAAATGAAAAAGACAAAATCACAACAGACACTGCCAAAATCAAAAAATTAACAGCTACTTCACAAACCTGTATGCCAATGAATTGGAGAATTCAGAAGACCTGTATAGATTCCTAGATACATAAGAATTACCAAAATGGAACCTAGAAGGTTCAAAAACCCTGAAAAATCCAACAATACGCAATGGAATTGAAGCAATTAAAAAAAAAAACCTGCCATCTAAAAAAAGCCCAGATCTGGATGGGTTCACTACTGAATTCCACAAAAACTTCAGGGAAGTTCTAACACCAGTACTCCTGAAGCTTTTAATGAAATTGAAAGGCAAGGACTATTCCCATAGTCCTTGGGAAGGACTACCATTACTCTGATTCCAAAACCAGATAAAGATGCAACAAAAAAGAGAACCATAGACCAATCTCTTTAATGAATATAGATGCAAAAATCCTCAACAAGGTACTCTCAAACACAGTGCCACGAATCATCAAAAAGACCATACAGGTGTTGGAGTTTTAGCCCAGTGGTAGAGCACCCTGAGTTCTATCCCCAACACCACCCTCCAAAAAAGATCATATATAATGACCAAGTAGGCTTCATCCTAGGGATACAAGGATGGTTCAACATACATAAATCAATAAATGTAATGCATCACCTAAACAGAAGCAAGGACAAAAATCACATGTGATTATCTCAGTACACACAGAAAAAGCCTTTGAAAATTTCCAGCATCATTTCATGATAAAAACACTGAAGAAAATAGGTGTAAAAGAAACCTTACCTCAGTCTGATAAAGCCGTTTATGGCCATCCTACTGTCAACATCATATTAAATGGGGAAAAAACTGAAAGCTTTCCCTTTAAAATCAGCAACAAGACAAGAATATCCACTACCACCACTCATGTTCAATACAGTACTCAAAACAGCCAGAGCAATTAGACAAGAAAAAGAAACAAAAGGGATATGCATAGGAAAGGAAGAAGTCAAATTATCATTTGCAGATGACATGCTCCTCTACATAGAAGATACAAAAAAATCAACCAAAAGACTCTTAGAATTAATAACCGAATTCACTAATGTAGCAGGATACAAAATGAACACACAACAATCCATAGCATTCCTGTACGTTAACAGTGAACCCACTGAGAAAGAAATTAGGAGAAATGCCATTCACAATAATACTAAGAAAAATTAAATACTCAGGAATTAACGTAAGGAAGTGAAAGACCTCTGCAGTGAAAACTAGTATACTCTGAAAAAAGGAAATCAAAGAGAACATCAGAAAATAGAAAGATATCCCCTGTTCCTGGATAGGCAGAGCTAATATAGTAAAAATGGCCATGCTTCTAAAACTGATAACAGATAAAATACAATTCCAAAATGCCAACAGCATTCTTCACAGAACTGGAGAAAACAGTCCTAAAATTCATATGGAAAAAAGACAGACCCGAAGATCAGTGGAACAATTTAGAAGATGCAGGAACAACTCCAAACACACTCAAATATGTCATCTTTGATAAAAGACCCAAACATCCTCACTGGAAGAAAGACAGCCTCTTTAATAAATGGTGCTGGAAAAATTGGCTTCCCACATGCTGAAAAAGCTACATACATGTCTCTCACCATTTACTAAACTAAAATCAAAGTAGATCAGAGATCTAAACATTAAAACAAAGACTAAATTTGCTAGAGAAAGAATAGGAAGAACTCTTGAAGACATAGGTGTAGGCAAAAAATTTATGAACAAAACTCAAGACTGCACAGGAAATAATACAAAGAATCAATGGTTGGGATCACATCCTATTAAAAAGCTTTTGCAGAGCAAAAAGATCAACAAAATTTTGCCAGCTGTTCCTCAGACAAAGGTCTAACATCTAGAATATATAAAGAACTCAAAAATACCAGACCCCCCCCAAATTTAAAGACCCAATCCAAAAATGGGCAGTGGAAATGAATAGACACTTCTCAGATGAAGAAGTACAAATGGCAAATAAATATATGAAAAAGTGTTCAGTGTCACTGGTCATTCAAGAGATGCAAATTAAAACAACACTAATATTCCATCTCACTCCAGAAAGAACAACCATTATCAAGAAATCAACCAATAACAAATGCTGGCAGGGCTGTGAGGAAAAAGGAACCCTCCTTGGTGGGAATGTAGGCTGGTCCAACCATTGTGGAAATCAGTGTGGAGATTCCTCAAAAAACTACAACTAGAGGTTCCATTTGACCCAGCTATCCCTCTTCTCGTTATCTTCCCAGAAGAATTAAAAACATCGTACCACAGTGATATATGTACAACCATGTTTATAGCAACACAGTTTGTAATAGCTAGGTCTTGGGAGCAACTCAAATGCCCAGCAACTAACGAATGGCTAAAGATGTGGTTTTATTATACAGTGGTACTACTTGCCATGAAATGGTTTAAATGGAAACTAGTAATTTTCAGGGGAAGAGAGACTTCTTAACCTCAGAAACCCAGAGTGCATTGGGGTGGCTGCCTATTCACATATCTGTTCGCAGCACCTGTGAGAGACTGCACACCAGGAAGAGCTGAGAACACTCCCCATTTATATTTTTTGCTTGCATCTTGAGAATGCCACTCTATTTTCCATTTTAAATCACTTTAAGAGGCCACAAGGGACACTGCTGTGCAGATTGTCTTCCCTGGGTCATTGTGGGGCTTCAGTGTCTTCTGTACTCATGACTTGAATGGTCTGACCACCCCTTGTTTGGTAATGCTGTCAGTTTTATGTCAGGAGCTGACACATCCTTGAAAAGTGTGGGGGTTTTCTTTGTTGTGCAGTGCTAGGAATAAAACCCAGTACTCATACATGTTAGGCAATCATTCTACTACTGAGTTGTATCCTCATCCTAGAAGTATTTATACTTTAATTGCTTAAACTTATACAAAGAAAGGAGAATCAAACTGCCAGTGCCATTGAAGATTTTTTGCCTTCATTTCTATACTTAACATCACTATATGTAAGTTATTTCTAAGATTCTTCTGAAAAGAATAACACACATATATTTCAGATACACATAGGGAATTCTCTAGAGGTTTCCTTCACTACTCAAATCCTCATTAAATCTACTCCAGACTGTCAGGTAAGATAGCAAAGCTCAACCCAGAGGGCTAGGGATGTAGTTCAGTTGGTAGAGCACTTGCCTACCACACACAAGGTCTTCGGTTCAATTCCATACGGGTTGGTGGAAATGGGTCATAAGCAAAGCTTAACATGTTCATAACAAGGACGTAATTCATGTGTCGCTGCCGAGCAGCTCTTATTTAAATCACATGTCTTGTTATCGGGCAGTTCTGATTTAATTTTATCAGTGAAAAGACTAATGAAAGTGATTAGATCCATTTGTACCACCAGTGATACAAGCCATCCCATAGGACAGTCATGCATATACCACCAGTGGTTCAGGCCACCCAGTGGGGCAGTCATGCATGTACTATGGGTGGTTCAAGCTAGTGGAGACCTCCTAGTACTATTGGGTCAGCTTTTCCTGGGACACAGTATCTAGATTTGCCTGACTTCAGTAAGGAATACCAGGCCTGTATGTGATACTGAATACATAGGCATGAAGTCACAGCTAATACTCTGAAGGTGCTACATCTCCTCCAGGGTATTTTCTTTTGTAGTCAGTTGTTTATAGGACTAATCCAGAAATGTTTAGTTTTACATTATTGGAAGAATTCTTCCCTACACTAAGCAAGTTACATTGAGAAAGACAATAATTAAAGCATCTGCCTTGTGAAAAACTTGAATACTTTTTATTTCCCGGTTGGTGGTATATAGAGAGTTAATTCACAGGATGCTTACCGATTAAAAACCATTGGACAGAATGCTGGTCTAGGTATAAAAAGCTAATGTGATTTTTGTTATAAGCTGCTAACAGGGGTTGTGAAATCAAGCATAAACTAAATAATAAACAGATGTGAGTCACCAAATATAGAATGTGTCAGTACTGACTGCAGTGGGGCACTATGAGATGATAGGGTGTTCACTGAAAGATACAATTTACAGGTCACAATGTAATAGTAACCTTTCACTGTGTAAATTGAAAATTAACTTTGGAAGTATTAGATCATTTATAGCTTATAGAGATGTTGTATTGGGAAAAATTGTGCAGAGTGTCATTTTCGTTTTAGGTTTAAAGCAGCCTTGTAGAAATATGCTCTTCTTACCCGTAGACCGGAGTCAGTTCTGTTGCTGTCCATGTGTTTTTTTTCAATGCTGTAATTTGGAGTGTGTTGTTGACACTTTAAATTACAGTATTGGATCATCGGTAGATGATTTTAGGCTCTTGGTGCACTTCAGTCTCTTAGTAACACCCTAGAGATTCAGAGTGAGAGTTCTAATTCCAGCTCCACCAGTGACGCACCATTTAACATTCAGTGCATAGTCCTCACAAGCAGCAGAACACCAGTGAGAGTGGACGCATGTTGCTCTTGCTGCATGAAAAACCACTCCCCAAAACCTGGGATATTGAAAGCCATTTGATACTCTCACAGGCGCATCCTTTCTGCAGTTAGATGAATCCCACAAGTAGGAGTTTTCTGACCCTTGTATCCTTGCCCCAGGAGGAGATGACAGGGCTCTGTAGTGATTCGTTGGCTTTCCAGAGGCATCCTCAGAGTAAGTCCTTCACTGTTTTCTCGAAAAACATGAAAACCAGGGAGCAAAGAATTTCTCACAGTATTTGATGAGCATTAAGCATTCCATCTGTTACTATTTGTATAATTTATCTTGTGGGAAGAGGGCACAGAGATCTTACAAAGATCATCAAAATGAACAAGAGTCAAAAGTTGCTGATTTTATTTATTTTCCATAAAAGGAAGAAGCATCAATTACATGTTGAGAATGGGGAGCTTCACATTTTCTAATGTAAAATTCCAAGTGTCTCCCAGAACGGTATACTCTCAAAATGTAGCAAAGTACTTCAGATGTGGTCTGATCCGCCCAGAGTACAACTAGAAGGTCAGGGCCTTCATTATTCTTGCTTTATGTACAAGTATACTTTGTTAAATTTCATATTCCAATCTGTTGTGTACATTTTCCAATTTGGTCACAATTTTTAGATACCTAAGGGCATTACCTGTGTGAGGACACCATTTAATTTTCCAGTAACATATTAAGCACAAAGGGTTAAACTTTTTCCTGGAGCGTAATTGTTCAGCCAGAGTGTAATTGTGGGTGGGGACAGGTGTACCACAGATGCCCTAACCTTACCTGTGGGGTTGATTAAAGAGATCCAATGTAGCTTTTCTGCTACATATGGAAGCTGATTAATTTCATTGTGTTTCTCATAGCAAAATAATAATCCCAATGTATTTAATCTTTTTATAGTTTAATGTCAACTATACTATTTTACTAATGAAATTTGTATCATTATATTTTTTTTTGGTTTTTCTTAAATTTTTTTATTTTTACCAAGAACATGTATTGGTACATAATATACATAATGATCATAATCAGCATGGTTATTTTATACCTCTACATGATGTATCTTGGCTTTCCCCCCCCTTCCCCTCCCCTCCCTTCCATTCGCCCACCCCTCTCTATTTGCAACAAGTTTATTTACACTTTTCCATTTTTTTCCTTTCATCTTACTTTTCCTTTAACCTTCTTCTTTATCCCCCTTTTCCCTATCTAGTTCTCCTCTCTTTTGAACACTATCTCTTTTTTTTTTAACATAGTATCTATTATACCCCTTTGTCCTTATTTACACTTATGGTTTCTCATATGAGAGAAACAATTTGATGTGTACTGCTAAGTGTCTGGTGTATTTCAGTTAATAGTATGTTCTCAAGGAACATCCATTTACATACAAATGACTCTAGTTTATCCTTTTTATGGCGGTGTAGTACTCCATTGTGTACAAAAACTACATCTTCTTTAGCCATTCATCAGTTGTTGGGCATTTAGGTTGTTTCCAAGACTTAGCTATTACAAATTGTGCTGCTATGAACATGTTTGTGCATATATCACTGTGATACGATGATTTTAATTCTTCTGGGAAGATACCAAGCAGAGGAATAGCTGGGTCAAATGGAACCTCTAGTTGTAGTTTTCTAAGGAATCTCCACACTGATTTCCACAGTGGTTGGACCAGTCTACATTCCCACCAACAGTGGAGGAGGGTTCCTCCCTCCCGCCCAGCCCTGCTAGCACTTGTTATTGGTTGATTTCTTGATAATAGCTATTCTTTCTGGAGTGAGATGGTATCTTAGTGTTGTTTTGATCTGCATCTCTCGAATGACCAATGATGTTGAACATTTTTTCACGTATTTATTTACCATTTTTATTTCTTCATTTGAGAAATGTTCGTTTCAGATGCCCATTTTTGGAGAGGGTCTTTAAATTTGGGGGGTTTGATTTTTTTGAGTTCCTTATATATTCTGGATGTTACACCTTTGTCTAAGGGATAGCTGGCAAAAATTTTATCCCAGTCTGTGATTTTTCGCCCCATTCTATTAGTAATTTCTTTTGCTGTGCAAAAGCCTCTTAATAGGATGTGGTCCCAAGCATTGTTTCTTTGTATTGTTTCCTGTGCAGTCTGAGTTCTATTCATAAATTTTTTTCCAACCCCTCTGTCTCCGAGGGTTCTTCCTATTTTATTCTCCAGGAGATTTATTGTTTCTGTTTTAATGTTTAGATCTTTGATCCATTTCGATCTTAGTTTAGTACATGGTGAGAGACATGTATCTAGTTTTAGTTTTTGGCATGTGGTAAGCCAGTTTTTCCAGCACCATTTATTAAAGAGGCTATCTTTCTTCCAGTGAGTATGTTTGGCTCCTTTGTCGAAGATGAGATATTTGAGTGTGTTTGGAGTTATTTCTGCATCTTCTAGCCTGTTCCATTGGTCCTCGGGTCTGTCTTCGTGCCAATACCATGCTGTTTTTATCACAGAAGCTTTATAATATAATTTCAAGTCAGGGGCTGTGATGCCCCCTGCCTTATTCCTGTTGCCCAGAATTGTTTTTGCTATTCTTGGTCTCTTCTGGTTCCAGATAAATTTCATGGTTGCCTTTTCTAATTCTGTGAAGTATGTTATTGGAATTTTGATTGGAATTGCCTTAAATATGTATAGTAATTTAGGACGTATGGCCATTTTCACTATGTTGGTTCTTCCTACCCATGAACATGGGACATCTATCCATTGTCTGAAATCCCTTCCAATTTCCTTTTTTAGAGTACTGTAGTTTTCAATGAAAAGATCTTTTACTTGTTTTGTTAGATAGATTCCTAAGTATTTCATTTTTTTGGATGCAATTGTGAAAGGAACATCTTCTATTATTTCTTTCTCAGTGAGTTTGTTATTGGTATATAGGAATGCTATTGACTTTTGGGTGTTGACTTTGTATAGAGCTATGCAACTGAATTTAGTTATTAAATCTAGAAGTTTTTTGGTGGAATTCTTGGGGTCGTCTATGTAGAGTATCATGTCATCTGCAAATAATGATAGTTTAACTTCTTCCTTTCCTATCTTTATCCCTTTTCTTTCTCTTGCCTGATTGCTCTGGCTAATATTTCTAGAACTATATTGAATAATAGTGGTGGTAGTGGACAGCCTTGTCTTGTTCCAGATTTTAGTGTGAAAGCTTCAAGTTTCTGACCATTTAGTGTGATGTTGGCCATTGGTTTGTCATAGATGGCTTTTATCAAATTTAGATATAGACCGTCTATTCCTAATTTCTGTAGGGTTTTTATCATAAATGGGTGTTGGATTTTATCAAATGCTTTTTCTGCATCTATTGAAATGATCATGTAATTTTTGTCTTTGATTCTGTTGATATGGTGTATTACATGTATTCATTTGCATATGTTGAACCATTCCTGCATCCCTGGGATGAATCCTACTTGGTCGTAGTGTATAATCTTCATGATAATCCTTTGCATTCTGTTTGCTAGTATCTTATTAAAAATTTTTGCATCTATGTTCACTAGAGAAATTGGTCTGTAGTTCTCTTTTTTGTTGGGATCTTTTTCTGGTTTTAGTATCAGGGTAATAGTTGCTTCCAGGAAGGATTTTGGAAGTGCTGCTTCCTTTTCGATTTCATTAAAGAGTTTGAGGAATAGTGGTATTAGATCATCTCTGCATTTCTTGTAGAATTGAGCTGTGAAACCATCCGGACCTGGGCTTTTCTTTGTTGGTAGGTTTTTAATTACTTCAATTTCAATGGCTGATATTGGGTTATTTAGAATATTTATCTCTTCTTGAATCAGTTTTGGTAGTTCATATGTTTCTAAAAATCTGTCCATTTCTTCAGTGTTTTCCATCTTGTTTGAGTAGTAGGTGCTGATGATCCTTTGGATTTCCATAGGGTCAGGTATGACTTCACCCTTTTCATTTTTTATTCTGTGGATTTGGGTCTTTTCTTTCCTTTTTTTGATAAGAGTGGCTAGGGGTTTATCTATTTTATTTATTCTTTCAAAGGACCAACTCTTTGATTCACTGATTTTTTTTATATTGTTTTCTTAGTATCAATTGCATTAATTTCAGCTCTGATCTTAATGATTTCCTGTCTCCTATGAGCTTTGGGCTTGATTTGTTCTTCTTTTTCTAGATGTTTGAGGTTCAACATTAAATTGTTTATTTGGTCTCTTTCTGTTTTCCTGATGTGGGCGTTGAATTCAATGAATTTCCCTTGTAGTACTGCTTTCATTGTATCCCATAGGTTCTGGTATGTTGTATCAGCATTATCATTAAACTGAATAAATTGCTTAATTTCTTCTTTAATTTCTTCTGTGACCCAGCTGTTGTTCAGAAGGATATTATTTAGTTTCCAATTGTTTATGTGGTGTTTTTGTTCTCTATTACCATTGAATTCTAGTTTTATTGCACTATGGTCTGATAGTATGCATGGTATAATTTCAGTTCCCTTGCATTTACTTAAACGTGCTTTATGAGCTAGTATGTGGTCTATTTTGGAGAACATCCTATATGCAGCTGAGAAGAAAGTTTATTCTGTTGTTGTGGGGTGGAACACTCTGTATACATCTGCTAAGTCCATTTGTTCACAGATTTGATTCAGTTCTGATATTTCTTTGTTAAGTTTTTGTTTAGTTGATCTATTTGTGACAGTGGAGTATTGAAGTCTCCCATTATAATTGTATTAGTATTTATGTGATCTTTCATGTTCCTGAATATTTGTTTTATATAGTTAGGTTTACTGATATTTGGTGCATAAATATTAATGATTGTTATTTCCTCGTCTTGGAGTTTTCCCTTGAGACGTATGTAGTGACCTTCTTTGTCCCTCTTGATCTGTTTTGGTTTAAAGTTCACTTTGTCTGAGATTAGGATAGCAACCCCTGCTTTTTTCTGGGTTCCTGTTGCATGAAATACTATTTTCCATCCTTCGATTTTCAGTCTATGAATTTCCTTTTGAGTTAGATGTGTCTCTTGTATGCAACGTATTTATGTATCTTGTTTTTTGATCCATTCTACTAGTCTGTTTCTTTTGATTGGTGAGTTGAGACCATTTACATTGATGGTTACAGCTGTTATGTACTGACTTATCTTTGTCATAGATCTTTTCTCTTGTTTGCTCTGTGTTTCACCTCAGTTTCACCGTTTGTCTTGCGTAGTGGATTATTATTTATTAGTGTCCTTGTAATTGTAGTTTCCTTTTCTAGGACATCTTTCAAAATATTTTGTAGAGGTGGTTTGGAGGTCATGAATTTCTTCAGTTGTTCTTTGTCGTGGAAATATCTTATTTCGTTGTTGAATCTGAACGATAGTTTAGCTGGGTACATCAATCTGGGTTGGAGATTATTTTCTTTTAAGGCTTGAAATATTTTACTCCAAGCTCTCCTTGATTTAAGGGTTTGTGTTGAGAAGTCTGCTGTGATTCTGATGGGTTTACCTTGATAGGTGATTTGGTTTTTTTCCCTAACAATTT